>JAJOOR010005092.1:0-34103 GCA_036250505.1 Solanum acaule | reverse complement strand
TGACGCTTCTAACTAACTAATCTACACGTGGACAATTATTAACTACAGATTAATTAGCTAACTGTACAATTAACAATGTTATCAGCCAATTCCAATACTCCCCCTCAAGCTGGATGTATTGAACAAGTTCAGGAATCCCAGCTTGCCAACTAAAGTGTCATGTTGAAGTCTTCCCAGAGCCTTAGTCAGTACATCTGCTTGTTGATCCTTTGTATGTATGTATGTAGGTCTGATTAAACCCTGCTGCACCTTCTCTCGAATAAAGTGACAGTCAATTTCTATGTGTTTAGTACGTTCGTGAAATACAGGATTAGCAGCAATTTGTATAGCTGCCTTGCTATCACAATGAATGCTGGCTGGTCCTGTCAATTTTACTCCCAACTCATGAAACAAATTAGTAACCCAAACAATCTCAGCAGTTAATGTAGCCAAGCTTCTATACTCTGCTTCTGCAGAACTTCTAGATACTGTGTTTTGCTTCTTAGACTTCCAAGATATCAAAGAATCACCAAACTTCAATAGGAAACCAGTCACAGACCTCCTAGTATTTGGGCAAGCAGCCCAATCTGCATCACAGAACCCTGTAAGTTGATGTCTTGTGTCTGCACTCATCAACAATCCTTTACCTGGTTCTGTTTTAATGTATCTAACCACCCTTAATGCAGCCTCCCAATGTGACCTTTTTGGCTTCTGCATGAACTGGCTCAAGGATTGCACTGCAAAGGCAATATCTGGCCTAGTGTTTGTCAAATACAACAACTTCCCAACAAGCCTCTGATATTTGTTAACATCTAGAAACAAATCATCAGCAGTGATAATGCCTTCATCAAATTCCACACTAGTTAACTTCATGTTACATTCTAATGGTGTCATTGCTGGTTTTGCAGCAGCTAAGCCCACCTCAGAGATTATCTCTAGAGCATATTTTCGTTGATTCATAACTATCCCTCTGCTGGATCTGAGAAATTCAATCCCCAAAAAATATCTCAATTCGCCTAGGTCTTTGATCTTGAAGTGACTGTGCAGTACATGCTTGGTTTCTTCTATCAACCTGGCATCATTTCCTGTGACCAAAAGATCATCTACATAGACCAAAACAATGACTATTCCATCACCTTTTCTCTTGGTGAACAAGGAATAATCCAAATGGCTTTGTATATACCCTGAACTGCACAAAGCATTAGTCAATTTTGCATTCCATTGTCTAGATGCTTGTTTCAGTCCATAAAGAGACTTAACTAGTTTGCAAACCATGTTTTCTCCTTGCATCTTGAACCCCTTAGGCAACTCCATGTACACCTCATCAAATAAATCTCCTTGTAAGAAAGCATTGAACACATCCATTTGATGAATGATCCAATGTTTAGCAGCTGCCAAAGACACTATAGCTCTAACAGTCACCATTTTGACCATTGGCGAAAAAGTTTCTTGATAATCAATACCTTCAGTTTGATTGTACCCCTTTGCTACTAACCTAGCCTTGAATCTTTCAATCTTCCCATCAGCTTGATATTTGATCTTAAAAACCCACTTACATCCAATTGCAGATTTTCCTGCTGGCAGTTTAACTACTTCCCAAGTACCATTTTCCTCCAAGGCTTGGATCTCCAACTTCATTGCATCAACCCACCTTTTATCTCTAATGGTCTCTTCATAGCTTCTAGGCTCAGTTTCAGTGGAGAACTTGGATAGATATACGGAATAACTGGGAGAAATATCTTGGTATGAAATGTATTTCCCTAGTGAATAGGGCTGGCCAGTATCTGAGACTTGTGTAATGTAATCTTTCATCCATATGGGAGGGTTTGAAGTCCTAAGAGATTGTCTTGGTTTTTCAGTAGGTACTGAAACATCAACAGGCAGTACAACTTCATTCATCATATCTGCATTATCTTCATTCATCATATCTGCATTATCTTCATGTTCTGCACTGTCATTATGCATATCAATCTCAGGAAATGTCTGCTCCTGTGGGAATATTGTCGCCACATCATGTATCTCATTAGATAACTCTTCATGATCAGCATCATGGTGTGTATTCAATGAAGGATTTGGAAATAATGGCAACTGTCGAGTAACCATTTTTTGAAATGGAAAAATATCTTCCTTGAAGATTACATCCCTACTTACTACCAACTTTTTGCTGCACAAGTTATACATGAGGTATCCTTTCTGAGTAGCAGGATAACCCAAAAAAACACAAGCATCAGCTCTTGGTGAGAATTTGTCTCCTTTAGGTAATCTGGTAACATAACCTAAGCAGCCAAATATTCTTAGATGATCAAGCCTTGCCTTGACATTGTGAAACACCTCATAAGGTGTCTTCCCTTCCAATACTGTCGTAGGCAGTCTATTGATCAAATACACAGCTGTAAGAATGCATTCACCCCAAAATCTGAGAGGTATATGACCATTAAACCTGAGTGCTCTAGATACTTCAAGTACATGTCTGTGCTTCCTTTCTGCAACTCCATTCTGTTGTGGAGTGTATGGACAGCTACTTTCATGAATAATCCCATGAGTGACCAAAAAATCATTACAATCTGTGTTAAAGAACTCTCCCCCATTGTCAGACCTTATTCGTTGAATGTGCTTATTAAACTGATTTTTAACAAGAACATAAAAGGACTGTAAGATATGAAACACATCACTTTTCAATTTCATCAAATATACCCATGTCATTCTGGACTTATCATCAACAATAGTCAAGAAAAATCTGTAACCATTATGAGTTGCCACTTGGTAAGGTCCCCAAACATCTAAATGGATCAATTCAAAGATACTACTAGTTTTTGTAAAACTCAAAGGAAAAGACAATCGAGTCTGCTTTGCAAGTGGACATACAGAACATTTCTTACATACATCATCTACAATATCTGAAGTCAAAGATAGTTGCTGTAGCACCCTGGCTGGAGGATGCCCTAACCTGTTATGCCATAATAATGTGTTGTTCAAATTCTCACTGCTGTGTGTCATCAGTATCATCTCATTACTCTTCATTTCTCCATGTGGTGTGTGACTGGGGAGATAGTAGAGTCCATCCACCTCCTTACCAATCCCCTTCACCTTTCCATTGGAGAGGTCCTGAAAAACAACAAACTCAGGAAAGAAGTTAACTGAGCAATGCAGTTGTTTTGTTAACTGTGACACTGAGAGCAAATCGAATTTGAATGTAGGAATCACCAAAACATTCTGTAACAAATCTCCTCCTGGTGTCTTACAGCTTCCTGAATGTGTGACAGACACAGTGTCTCCATTTGGCAGGTGAACATTTCTATTTAAGTGATCCGGAAGGTTACAAGCAGAGTGTAATCTATTTAGGTTATGAGTCATATGACATGTTGCTCCTGAGTCAATTATCCAGCTCTCATTTGCAGTACTATTTACAGACAAAGCTGTAGCAATAGGTCCAGTTATACCTGCCATATTTGCTGCCATATTGACTCCTGAAGTTCCTGCTTCTTCCTTGTCCAGCATATGCAGAATTTTCTGATATTGTCCTTGAGTGAATGTAGGTTGAGCTGCCAGTGTCGAAACCTCCTGCGAACTCACTCCTTGACCCTCTTCTTTTCTGCAGATTGGTGCAAAATCATCTTGCATCATTCCTTGATCGACTCTCACTTGATTTGCTTTCATTCCCTGCATCTGTCCTGTGAAATTTTGATCATATCCTGAAGCAAAATTCTCAGGTTGTTTCTTCTTAAACTTCCAGTCAGGTGGATAGCCATTCAACTTGTAACAATCCAGCTTAACATGACCCTGCAAGTTACAATAATCACAGATTTTATCCCAATTTTTCTTCTTCAATTGTGGAGATCTCATATTGTTCCTTTGAATATTTCCTCTCCCTGCATCATTATTCCTCTGAAAATTTCCTCTTCCTGCATAAAGAGCAGTAGGTTCTAGGGACTCCCTCCTTGATTGAATACCTGCAGTCATCCTCTGACCTTCATCTGCTACGATCATAGCATAGGCTTTACTAACATTTGGTAGAGGATTCATCATTAGGATTTGGCTACGAGCTTGACCAAAAACCTCATTCAATCCCATCAGAAATGCAAATAGCCTTAAGTAGGCTTGTTGATCCACATAACTCCTCGATTTATCACAGGTACATGATGGTGGAGGAACAAAGGCATCGAATTCATCCCATAATAACCTCAGTTTTGTAAAATAACCAGAGACAGTCAAGTTACCTTGATGTATTGTGCATATCTCTCTGTGCAGCTGATAAATTCTGGATCCATCAACCTTGTCAAATCTCTCCTTGAGATCACTCCATACTGTAGCTGCATCATCAGCATACACGATCCCACTGAGTAATTCCTTAGACACGGTGTTCATGATCCAAGCTAACACAAAGCAGTTACACTTCTCCCATTGTTCTTCCAATTCCAGTTTGTAGTCACTCCTCTTGCATGTTCCCAACACAAAACCAACTTTACTCTTTGCTCGAAGATTAATTAGCATAGATCGACTCCATAATGAGTAGTTCTCCATGCCTGTGAGCTGCACTGTGGTTAGAACACATCCAGGAGTATCAGACGGATGCAGATACAGAGGATGATTCCTCTTCTTCTCAATTTCTTCCAGAGTTTCAATACCCTGTGTTCCAGATGCAGTTCCAATCGATACTGATTCTCCAATAGTCATCGTTCCTCTGCTTCCACAAAGGTTCTACAATGGCGGAAACCTATTCTATGCACTTGAATCGAATCTCGACTCAAAGCTCTGATACCATATTGAAACTATGAATGAGAGAACTGAAAGGAGAGAATTCTCATTTTCTTAAAACCATAAAATGAACATACAAAATGCACTGCTATGCACTGCTATTTATATACACTTTAACAATCTAACAAACTAACTACTTAGTTGTGCTAACTGATTCTGACGCTTCTAACTAACTAATCTACACGTGGACAATTATTAACTACAGATTAATTAGCTAACTGTACAATTAACAATGTTATCAGCCAATTCCAATAAACAGTAAATAATTATGAATAGGCATTCAAATTTTACTCTACTGCATCAAAGTCAATAAAAAAAATGGAACTGTAAGGTTTATAATACTTCTGCAATTCTTTATGCAAGATCCACTAAGAGCGCAAATCTAATATTTTTATTCTAGGCCAATACTATGTAATATATCTTCTAATCAATCAACTATAATTAAAGTTGCATATATGGTAGATATAGATTGTAATTGATTTGTGCTTCACTTTTTAGGTTTGCTTATTTTTAGACCTCGATCTAGTAAAATCATTGTTTCTTTTAATCCGTTTATCTTATTATCAGAAACAGTTTTCCTATCTTACAAGATAGAAATAAAGTCTGCATTTACTTTACGTTCTCTAAATCCAACCTGTAACATTATATTAGGTATGTTGTTGTCAATGTTGCGTTGATGATTAATTTGCTTATTAAAAGTCATTGAATTTCTTTTCTTTTTTCTTAACTAATGAATTGGCCTTGTTCTTTGTCAAACAAATTGCAGCATTCTATTTATACGCGTAAGGAAAAAGATAGTAGAGTAATTTGATCATCATTTAGTTCATCAAATCATTCACGTACCTATAAAAATAGTATACTATTAAATTTTAACCATCAAAATTAAATTGTTTGGTTTGATATAAGTATCTTTAGACTTCACTCACTAAACCCCTTGTGACATATATATACAATAATTCTTATTTGTTTAAAACGTATCCCTTTGTTTTATCTAGAAAAGGACAACAGTTGTGGAAGAAAAATCTATGCTAGAGTGACCAAGAAGTCCATAACAAACCCCTCTTCTAAGCCGTGACTGATGGCAAAGACAAAAAAAATAATTATATTGTCTGTTTTGATCAAACTCGCACAATTTTCTTATATGTTTTCCATATGTAAGACTTTGTTCACATACACTCAAGAACACATTTCCTCCTTATCACTCTCAGAGATTGTTTAGTATGCGAGATGAGATAAGTAAGGATATCTCATGCTGAGATTATTTTATTTCACCTTCTATATGAAATAGTAATTTAATAATTCCACCATTTCAGTACAAATGGTGGGACAAAATAATCATGAAATTAGCTAATTAATACTTCAAAGTTCAAACCAAATATATGATAAAGTTAATTCCAAAATTTTATCGGACACGATTATATATCCTTATCTCACTATCAAATGACCCTCAAAGTTCACCTACCATTCAATCAATAAGCCCAGACTTATACCATCAAATATTATAATGAGCGACAAATACGCCTTCATTTTTATTAGAGATTTTGAGATCTTGTATTCAAATTCCGAAAATTAATGATATAGTCTTTGGTAGCTTACCATTTAAAGTGAAAAGTTGTCGATAAGATATCAAACACGAAAAGAAAAAAAACAGGACTTATTAATATAAGTTCTTTTATTTGTTTCTCCAACATTTATAACTAGCTACATTTTGGTCATGGAGTGGTGTTCATGGCTCTCCAAAACTAGCCTTGATCCTTCTCTTGTTTATGAATATGCCCTTACTTTTACACACAATGAGCTTGTACAAGATGACATAGCTTATTTCGACGACGAATTTCTGCAGAGCATGGGCATTTTTGTAGCCAAACATAGGCAAAAAATACTTAAACTTGCTAAGAGGGGTCAGAAGAAGAGTACTACAAGTTCAAGAAACCATATGTTATGGTTAATAGTAGCCATAAAGCAAGCAAATAAACTTGTTGCTAAGCGCTTAAAAATGTGGACTTGTCGACCAAATTCAATTAGTTGTAATTTTGCCGTTGCGCCGTTGAGAAATTACAGTACAAGATGGAAGGCAGCTATGTTGAAGAGGAATACAAAGCTGTCAACTGCTAATTAACAAGAAACTCCTACTAGAGTTGTTTACGAACCGAGTGCAAAGGTAGAGTCAAGATTTTTAGTTTATGAGTTCTGGTTCATATTTTTGCTAACTAAATATAGAATTTGAGCTAAAATTATTGAGTTCTGTTGAACGCGTAACAAAATGGCTCCGCACTCTGCACTACTAATTGAGTATGCTCCATTGAACTCTTTAATCTAGGTCTCTACTTTCACCATTTGTTTGATGACGGGTATATATACACCACTTTTTAATGATTTATCTGCTCTAAATTTCAAAGTTAAAGATATATTTGCCCTTTTTTCCTTTTAATTTCCTTGCCACATGAAGCAACTGATATCTCTTTTTGGGCTCTCCAGTAATTCTCGTGCTTTGGTACCATCTTGTTGAAACAAGGGGCTGGCCCAACCACATGCTTGGCAAAAGCCCAATTTTATCACACACTGAATCCTATGTTCTTGTTTTGTGCTTTGGTACCATCTTGTTTGAAATAAGAGCTGGCCCAACCACATGCTTGGCAAAAGCCCAATTTTATCACACACTGGGGTATACATGACCGGGTTAGTTCGGGTTTTTCAAATATCAAATCAAACCATTTGTGTCTAATTTTTAAATTTATAAACTAAACCAAATCAATAAAATTTGGGTTTTTCAACCTCGGATTTTTTCGGGTTTTTCGATCTTTTGGGTTTTTCCGATAAAGTATTCATACAAACATATAATTTACTTGTACTTCAAATATTTCTTTAGTCTTACCAAAATACAACTATCTAAGGTGTTTCTTTAAAAAATAACACAATATGATATGATTAATGACACTAAAATATCCAACAACAATAATAATAATGAAATCACGTAAAACAAGTATTGCAAATTAACAAGTCATAATGAAAATGATCGTAATTTAAAAGTACTAAATCATGCTAAAATAAGTTTAATAAGTATTAGTTACATGACTAAATATTAGAGGAAATTAAAGTTGTTACAACCCCTGATCACTTGAGACTTTCAGGTATATGATCACTCACTTCAGGGAGATCAAAGTTGTTACAACCCCTGATAATTAAAAAAGTGAACTAAACAAATATTTACTAATTAATCCTCCCCTTAGTTGTAACAAAACATACTTGAATCAGTGAAGTCAGTAACAGTTGCATCTACCATTCAAAAGTTCAACCAACCAACCCACCAATCTCAATTTGTTCAGACTTTAAAAAGCTCCAAAAAATAAATAAAATAGCACCTGACAATTACACTTTAAATTGATAAAACTGTAACATATATACATAAAATATATGCTACACTCATTTTACTAGTCCAAAATTAAACTAGTATATTATATACATAATTATATATACTAAATTTGTTTCCTATTTACATTGCATCAAATAGTACAAAATTATGGTTCTGTAAGTAACAAGAACAAAAAAGGGGCAAATCAACCCAACTACAGTAACTGTACATCACAAATCTAATCTTCGGCCTTTGACATGACGGAGAGCCTACTAGGCTTAGGCTGAAAATCACATCTACGTCTGAGTTGATGAGAAGACGGTCGAATCAAAGCAGCAAGTGCTCTCTTCACCAATTCACCTTCCACAGTTCCAATTCGAACAAGCGAATTCGTCATCGCTGATCTCCTCATATTCAATTGATGACTCGAGTGATACGATTGATCGCGACTCCGATTAGTAGTATTTCTGTGAAGGCTACAACGGAATGAACCTGGATGTGTCGTCGGCGAACACGTGCAGTGCTTCTTCTGATTGGAAGCGGAAGGTAATGGATGACTATTCTGCTGCGGCTTACGAGGGAAAACTGAAATTGAACGGCTAGGAGAACTGAAAAATCGTACGGACGGGGAAGGGGAAACTGATTGACGGAGGTTAACTCGGGTTGGGGAGGTGGATCGGGTTAACCAATCAGAGGTTTGAGTAGAGAAGGTGGAGGAAGATATAGTGGAAGAACAGAACCGACCCGATGGTGAAACGGATCGTTGATAATTATGGTGCAATTTGTTTTTGGACGATGACAACTCCATTGTTTTACAGAGCTTGTTCACTGAATAAATTTCTGCAAACCTAAGAAAGGGAGGAGGAGAGGTTTATATAGGAGGTGAAAAGGATGGCAAAATAGTGATTTTAGTGAAATTTGAGGGTGAAGGTAAAAGGAAAGTCGGTTCGACTTTTCAAAATTGTCAAAGCGAATCGGAAGAACTTCCAAAGTTTATGGACTCTACGAAGGCAATTACATAACGTAAATCCACGCGACATGAGAGCAGTGGCATAGACGCGTTATGAGTTTATGTCAATTATGGCGCGTTACCAAATGTGTAGGCACATACGACTTCTTTTTGTTTTTTTTATTTAGCTAGACAATTCTCTCATAATTTTCGCTTTAATTTTTCATGAGTATTTATAAAAATATATATTTTTATTTAATAAATATTTACTGGCAATCTATGTTATTTATCCCATTTATTTGGCAAAAATTAAAGCTATACTCTTTTATTAACGTAGTTTTGAAGCAATTTTGTTTTCTTACCAGGGTCATAAATTAAATTACTCTTTAGTTACCTTCTTTTTTTTAAAAGACAAGTATAAAGGAAATGGGGAAGTACTTCTTCCGTTCTATATTAATTGATTTTTTTAATTTTGTACGGTGCTTGAGAAATCATAAATAAAAAAATAATTTTACTACTTCACCTCTTAAAAAACTTTTTGGGAATCTTACAAATAAATATGAACCCAAGAAGAATTTATTGTAAGAATAATATAGAAAAAAATTAATTAATATTTTCTTGATTTAGTAAAATGGATAACTAAAATGTAACAACTATTCTCTCTGTCTCTAATTACTTGTCTAATTTTTCTTTTTTACTTATTCATTTTGACAAATCAAGAAATGACAAAAAAAATTACCAATTATATCCTCAATTAATTAATTTTGAAAAATTCAAAACATCTTGAAAATCTGAAATTTTTAATTCATTCCGTTCATAAATAATAAAGGTAAAATGATAAATTCTCAATTATTATTTTGAGAAAATCTTTTTTTTTAATAAAGTATAATGATCACTGACACGGAGTAGTTTGGAACAATGACGAAAAGAGTGGCGTTGAATTTTCGTCACTTGTCAGTAGATTTTAGGGGCGCTCAAAGCCTGACACGCAATCACATGACCGTTCAATGTTTCCCCAATAATTGGAGGAAACTACAGAAATACTCACACAACTTGAGTTGCGAGAATATTCTCCATTTATGCCTCAAATTTACTGTCAAAATAACTTCCAAGTTAACTTCATCAAAGATCGTGCTGAAGTGATAATTAATTTTTTAATTTTAATAAATTGTATTTGTTAAAAAGCGTTTTGTTGTCAATGTGAGGTTTGTTGGTATGAATCTAAACTTAATTGCGTTTAAAGACAATAAGTGATAAAACAAAAAAAAAGACTTAAATTTAATGAGAAAGTGATTTTCAATAATTAGTGGTGGTTGGTGGATTCAGGTTTTCATTCATGGGTTCGAAAATAAAAGTGTAAATGTGATAAGCCAATAAAACACAATTTCAAGGAAGTGGTTGAGATCTTTTAGCACATTTGGATTTTTTAGGGTTTAAATCTACTCTTTTTATACATTTTTTTTTAAAGAAAAGATAAAAGATTGATCCTGAAACTAAAGAAGAGAACATGAAAAAAGTAAAATGTTCACAATGGGTTTGACTCTAGGGTCAACTTAAAAGGATATTAATACTTTAAAGTTAAGAATATTAATACTTTTTTGATCCATATTAGGTGATGTTTTTTCAGATTAGATACATTTTTAAAGAAATTTTTTACTTCTAGATAGTAAAAAATGTTTTTATTAACTCATGTTAAACTAAATTGTACATATTTAACATAATTTTTTAGGTATATAAAAACCCACTTTTCTAAATAGGAAAAATAATAATTAATATTTTCTTAATTATGTGAAACATATTTTATTTCGAATTAATAAAAATACTACTCCCTCTGTCCAACATTAGTTGTCCACTATTGACTTGGCACACAATTTAAGAAACTATAAATAGAAGGTTAATTTTTCTATGTGACCTTTTGAATATAATAATACAATGTCTTGAAAATGTAATAGGATAATGACTATAATTAATGGGTAAATTAGAAACTAAGTGTAAAATAATTCATAGATTTCATAAAGTAGACAAGTATTATTGGACATCTAATTTTAATATAGTGGACAAATATTGTTGGACGAAGGGAGGAGTTAATATGGACATGAGAAGGCTTAAGAAGGCACATGTAGATGCTTTTTCAAAGAGTAATTGCCAAATGTCCATAATTGTGGAACTTATAAATGTAATTGTTAATGTTCTTTAACGTACAACGTAGTTAGAGTGGAAAACGTTTCGACTTGTAAGAATATTGGAAGTTATTTGGAAGTTAAGAGTAAGTTGTAAGAAGTAAGAACGTATCAAAGGAAAAACAATTTTGTAGGTATTTATTTATTTATTATTTAAATTTAAATTTATGATTTTTTTATGAGAAATATTGATTTTACAGTTAAAAAGTCTATTTTAAAATGGGTTATTTTCTTATATTTAATTTGTAAGTGGCTGAGATCTCATTTCCTCCTAATGTTTGGTGCAACGTAATTTTTATATGCTAAAAATGTTTTGTTACTTAAACAACGTTATAACTTTTATTTCGTCAAGCACAAGATAAAAAAACAAAATGATTATACACCTTTTGTTTCAATATATATAATATAGTTTGACTATACATAATTTTAAAAGAAAAAATATATTTAAAATTTGTGCTATATAAATATATTATAATATTTATGTTATAAAATTTATAAAACTTATGATATTTCAATTGTATTACTATTAAGATAAAAAAAAACATGTATTTAATTTATTTTATTTTATTTGAAAAATAGATCAATAAACAACTAGTCAGGCGTGGACCACCACAACTAATTTTCTGCAACTTTGTGAAATTTTATTGGAATCTTACACGAAATGACAAATATCTAGAATATATTATGTAATATAGCTATAATTTTGATTATTTTTAATATGTAGCTATAATTTCACGAAATTTGCTATTCGATTTCCTCATAGTATAAATCTAGAATTTGTATAATTCGGTCTCTGATTGTATAAATCATGAATTTGTATAATTCGATTTGTGATTGTATAAATCCTGAATTTGTATATGCTTACCCTAGCCATTTTGTGTACGATTTATGAGAAAAACATAATAAATTACTATGTTTGTTGATTGACAAATGAAATATACAAACGGAGTTCTGAAAATATTTTAAATGTATAAATACAGAATTTGTATATACTTACTCTGTTTGTATATTCGCAAGTGAAATATTCAAACGGGCAAGCGAAATATACAGATTGCAGCCTCCATTTGTATGTACTTATCCTGCTTGTATAATTGCAAGCAAAACAAATAAACTGCAGTCTGCATAGCAAACAAAACTATAATTATGAAATGCAATTATCGAAACTATAGATATAGAGTTTTATTATGTCTATTATCTTTGCTATTTCTGAATATTTCTCGGTTTTTTTTTTTTTTTTTTTTTTGAAGCAAGGTGGGGGAGGAAGCCGACTCTTTTTGGGCCCAAAATAGTGAGTCGTGGGCCACCATTCTGTGATAGGCACCGACTACTGGGCCCTGACTAACCGGCCCATTCAACGCAGGAAGACCATCTGCCACAATACACAAGTGGCAAGTCTACAATCATAAAATTATTTTTCATATATTTCCACAACTTCTTTTTCTTTCTTCTGTCGTTATCATTTTTATCCTTTTTCTTACAATAGATAAAACAGTACTTATTACGTGTCGGTCTCACAAGCAGGGGCATAGTTATGTTATTGTCTGACGTTCAATTGGATACCCTTCGTCAGAAAATAATATCGTATATATAAGTAAAAAGATATACGAAGTGATTAAATAACATATTTTAGATAATCTTAACCAAACAAGGTGTTGTAGCCCAGTGATTTTAAACGTATTCAAAGTATCAATACTTAGAATGTTCATATGTTTGAAACTCACGAGCAACACTTTTATTTTTTTCCACTTTTTTGAACACCCTCCAAGCCTTCAATATAATTAACTACTTCAGAAATGATAGTATTATCCCTAAAAATGAATCAAGCAATGCATGGAATCAGATTAATCAAATTTTAAATATGAATATCGAATATTGGACGTAATTTTTTTTTAAAAAAAAGGGCTTCAAATACTGTTAGCTCTGGACTAGAGCACAGGAGAGAGTTGTAGGAAAGGGGGCTTCATTATTTTTTTAAACTAAAGGACTTAAATTATTTATTTTATTAAGGCTTAGTATTAAAATTTGACACTTTTAAACCTAGCACAAAAAAAGACAGCTATAGTTTTTCTATTCTAACTCCCAGCATTAATTACTTAGAGCTTATTTTACATTGCTACTAAAAATAACTTATTTTTAGAAATTCTTTTTTTAAATGACTTTCCAAAAAAGTGCTTTAGCAAAAAAAAAAAAACTTGGCTAATTTGTTTGAAAATTAATTTTTATAAGCAAATTACGTTTGACTAATCTTTTTTTAAAAGTACTTTTAAGAGTCAAATTACAAAAAAAGACAACCATTAATGTACTTCTAATATTAAAATTATTTTATAGAGAGAAACTTTTTTAAATATCTATTTAAAAAATCAATTAAATTTTTATTTTCATAAAATTAAAATTTACATGTTTAAATTTTCAATCAATATTATACCTTTTTGGGAAGATGAAATCTTTAATTGTTACTTTTTTTTTTTTCTGTTTTCTGATCTTGTAAAAATATTGTTGTTACCTTTTTTCTAATTCTACAAATAAACGTAAAATAAATTATCAAATTTATTATATAAAAATTAAAAATAAAATTCTTAAATGAAATTTAACCAAACTCATGAAATATGCTAATTAATTAATGAGAAATATATTGGTAAATATGTATATATGAAAAAATTATTGTAGTCTTAAGAAAAATAATTTTTTGTTTCTGAGAAAAACTGTTTCTGCTTCTATTTAAAAGTACTTTTACTAATGTGCCAAACAATTAATTTTTCAACATAAGTGTTTTTTCTCTCTCAAAATAAGTGCTTATGGACTCCAAACATCAATGCCAAATAGGCTCTTATTCTCCAAATCATTTTGCAAGATCTAATACTAAATATCATTAATATGAATATTATAGTAAATATTTATAACAATGTTTTTAAAGGACATGCAAAGTCTAGATGAGTAAAAGTGAACAGAAAAAATATCTTTTAGCCTTTGGTATCCGTTAATTACTTTAGATAAAATCTTATGGGTTAATCATAGTCAGGATTCAAGCAGTTAAATTGGTAGATTTAGGTCAAATAGGGTGTATATTATTTTTAATGCATGGGATTGTAAGAATAACAAAAAGTACCTTCATATATATCATCTAACACATATAATTTAATAATGGGAAAAAAATATGCCTCTGAACTATCGTAAATGGTATATAGATACTCTCTGTTATATTTTTCGGACATTGATACCCCTACAGTCCAAAAATCAGAACATATTTCCCCTTCATTCTAACATAAGACAAATTAGGTACATATGGCGCAATCCTACGACTCAACCCGGTTTGATCAATTAATTAGCCCAAAATTCAAATACCCACCCATTGATCCGTTTAACCCAACCGACATCCATTACTCAGACTAATACTAATCTATCTAAAAACCTAAAATAAAAAAAATCCCTATTTCTCTCAACTCTATCGTTCATCTCACAAACTAAAACCCTAGTCCATCATACGTAAACTATTCGCTCGTCTCCGTCGATTCTTGGTGGATTCACTCCGATACGGTCATAGGCACTCATACTTTCACTTTGTTCATCTCATTGTTCTTGTTTATGTTTGATTTTTGCTTGTATTGTCATTCGTAGTGTGTAAGAAAGATGTTGTTGAGTTTTGATTTTCACTGATATCTTTAATTTTTGTATAAAATTTGCTTTTTATAGTGATTCTTAAGGGTTTGTTCACGTTTGTCTTAAAAAATGAATTGTGGTCGTTCTTTCATTTCTAGGGTTTTACTTTAGTGTTGTTTTATGCAGATTTGTTAGGGGTTTGTGCACCTTTACATTAAAGAAATGTTTTTCTGTTTGTGTTTCAGATGTATTGCTCGTGTAGTGTCGTTTTTTGTGATTTATGAATTTTTTTTATCTTTTGTTTTGTCAATTGTCTCCATCCCTTTCTTTATGTATTTATCTTCTTCTTTTGTCTATTTGTCTACTTGTTGTATTCTTTATGACTATTTATTGACATCTTATAAAGTTAGGTAGGTCCATAAGTAATAGAGTCTAAACAAATATATAATTGATAGTTGATATTATTTACATTCGGTACAATTAGGTAGGACCACTTGTTTATCTTAACTTACCTAGCTTATTTGTTAATTAGTATTGTGTAATTAGCTCAAATACTTAACAAGGAGCCTTTGTTTAATATTATTTTACTTAGTTCATCTGTTAATTAGTATTGTATAATTAGTTCAAATACTTAACAGACTTAAATATATGTAATGTGACTTGAACAGACTTAAATTTACCTTGTTTGTTTGACTATCACTTTTTTATTTTTTCTCCTTTATTCCAAATGTGACTACTAACTAATGTAATGTGACTTGTTAAATTCTTTAAGACTTACTTATGCTTATGTAACACCCCGTAGTTTAATCGGCCATCTAGGGTTAAGTTTGAAGGCTACAAGTCAAGATTAGAGGGCATGAGCCAAGGCAAGGGGGCAAGGGCCAAGGCAAGAGCCAAAGCTGCTTTAAGCTTGCCATGGCACTGCCTAAGACCACGAGAGCCTTCACGTCTCATGGTGGCCGCCACGGCTCGTGGGGCCACTCGTGGTGTTGAGGCAGTGAACCCCTCAATGCTGCCCCAAAAAGGCTTCCCTTCACGAGCCACGTCATGACTCGTGGTGAAGACCACAAACCGTGGGAAGACTCGTGGGGTTGCCTTCACCTCATGGGGGGGCTTACCAAGGTTAAGGTGGCTACTGGTCAAGGGACCATGGGCACCACCACGAGCTGTGGTCCCCTTGACGGGTCGTGAACATGGGTGTGGTACCTGGCACCCCACTTTAAAGTGGGGGTTATTTTAGGTAATTCCAATTTAGGTAGTTATTAAATGAGATCATTTTGTATTGTTTATATACACCTATATTAGCCCTTTTAAGTCATTAACCAACCCATTCACTTCATTATTTCCCAAAACCCAAAATAGTTCATCTTCTCTAAAATTTCTCTCTCTAGAACTCCAAGGAAGAAGAAGAAAGTTGAAGCTAAGGATTGAAGAATCAAGATTTTCTCCTCAAATTTGTGGGAATTCTTCAATAAGGTATGGTAGCTCTTTATCCATGTGTAGCTTTCACCCATGGAGCCTTTTCAAAATCCCCAATTTCAAAGCTAGAAAACCCAAAAGTTAGGGTTTGACTTCAATCTCATGGATTCCTTTCATTCCTTATAAATGATTGAATTATGCTTGTTTATGGATATATTGATGATTTTATATGATTTTAAGTTAAATTCCTCAAGAATCCATCAACTACCCTAATTTCTCAAGTTGGATCTTAAAGTGTGGGTATTGATTGATGCAAGTAAAATGGTATAGAATTATGAATGAAATGAATTGATTACTTGAATTATGTTATTATTCATCTCTAATGTAGTAATTCTAGATGTGTTGATGAATCATGATCTATGATCCTTGAAGGGCAATTTATGAGAATTATGCATGACTATGTGTTGACACCCAATTTTGGACCTCCACAATATATATTAATCATCGAACTTCTTAAATCCAAACGATTTGAAATAATTAACTTTATAAAAAATCAAAATATTTTTTCAAATTATTTTAAATAGTTTTGTCACTTTTTTACGATTTTTTAAATAATATATATGTTTTAGATAATTATGCATATAATTAGTATATTTTATAAATGTTCGAAAATCATCTCAAAAAGATTTTAATTTTAGTAAGTATTTAATTAAATTAGCTTAGTTTAAATTGTAGTTAATGTTTTTGAATTAATTAATTTTTAAGTTAATTATTTTATTTCGTTAAGATTAAGAAGTTCATTAATTAATTATATTAATTTGTCATATCTAATTATTAGCCGAATTTGTTAATTTAACTCAATTTGGCTATTTCTTAAACTCCAAGATATAACCCTTTTCACCTTGCCTCAAACCCATTTTCGGACCCATTTTGGGCCTATTAAAAACAGGCCCATTATTCAACAACCAAGATGCCATTTCCCCATATTAGCAGCCCATTTCCCTTAATAATTCAATCCCAATCCATTACATACAACAACAAATACATTACAACACCGATACCAAACAGACCCACCTGTACGTCATCTTCCTCCAGTGAAAAAACTCGACCAGCGAACCCAGAAAAATCTAGAACCAGTCACGATCGAAGCCCAAAATCGCAACCCAGTTCAGTCGCGACCAGCAGCCCATCGCGAATCCAGCGACCCGAGTCCAGCAGCAGTGCGCGTCTCTCTCCTCTTGACGTGTCCCGATCTCCGCGATTCACTCGTCCTTGCTCAAGATCAAGCGGCTGGGATTTTCTTACCGTTTGAATTGGTACAGTTCATAGCTGGCTAGCTTTATCCTAAGAGAAAATTTGAATTTTGAATTCGAATTGGACCAAAATTTTCACCCGTTTTCCCCCAAAAATCAGCCTAGTCTTCCTCTATGTAAACTCGCTTCTTTTCAGTGTAAAGGGGGGACGAAAAAGGCTAGAGAAATATTGAAACTTAACTAGGATTAGAGAGGAAGAAACCGACTTAAACCATATAGATCTTGAAAGCATAGGGAAACCGAAAATTTCGATTTCGTTCAATCTTTGCTCTAGCTTGTTTTGTTTGTTCATCCAAATTCTCGAAATCGTACCTTAGTGGTGGTGAAGTCGTTTCAAGCTTGTTGTCCCACGTCGCTGCCCCGAAAAAGGTAACCTCTCCTCCTCTTAAATTTGTTTTACCATTTCGGCTAAATTCAGATGTATGTTATGTGAATTTAATTCACTGTGAGATTTAATTTGGTAGTTTGGGGGTGCCTATATATGATCTGCTTCTGCTTCTTTATGAAAGATATGGTTATGTATTGTTTTAAAGTGGTATAAAATGGCAGTTTGAGATCTTACCACTAGCTATTGTTGCTTTCCCTTGTTCTTCACGGTGTAAGGCATATTACTAAGATACAAATCGATTTAAATGAAGCTATAGTAATCTTGGTTGCTTGTCTTTTATTTGTTTCTTTCTTTTCTTATTATTGTAGATTCTCATTAATACTAGCTTATTCCCATGAAGTGTAAGCTCTACTTTCGTTTTGGATGGAATGTTGTTCACATTATATCATGTTTTCGACTCCCGATTTAAGATTGTTTTAGCTTACTGCTTTACTCTTGTTTATGGTCTCTAAGATTTCTTACTCATTCCATGTCTTTGGGTTTAGCTATCATTTCATTACTAATATACATCTCTCCATTTATTAGTATATATATGAACCTGTTAGTCTAATAGTTATTAAAATGCATTTTGTTGTTCTTAGTGACCATGCTAAATTTTGAAATTCATGTTAGCCGTCTCATGTTAGCATTCAAATCAATGTGTTTTACTTCCTTCATTTATTTTGTCATTGTTGGGTTTGTTTATTTATTATGGATTTTCTTCACATTTATGAGTAAGTCTCTTTCCAAAAAATGACCATATCAACTCTATGAATTGTCATTAGTTTAATACAATTATATCTCATTAATCCAAGTGCATTATCTTTATGTTGAAAATATTATTTCTTACTTCATCATCTTCATCCGATGCATATGAACTATATTTAAATTTGTCTTCTTATAAGCTTAGAAAGTCACTGACCACTTAGCTAGAATTTAGATTTGTAATTTCAAATGCTTAGTTTCCTTAAATGATTAACGTTGCTATAAGTTAGATACTAATTTGTTTTTCTTTTCTTCTCGTTTGTTGTACATGTGAAAACTCCATTCGAATCTATTTCGGACTCTTTTCTTGCATTTCTTTGAGTTGAGTTTCTTCGAGTCAGCCTCTTCGTTGTTCGAGTCAAGGGAACCGATGAACGGGGGTTAAAGACTGATTTACAAGTCTTGGAAAAGTCCAGAATGGACTGTGCACATGCCGATATACACTACGATACACTGATATACAGCCGTACACAACTGATATACAGGTCGAGGTGTTGAAATATAGATCTGGACTACGGTTATACAGGTCGAAGACAAGAAATACAGGTCTCAGGGGTTAAAAACGGAGTTATATACACTGATATACACCACGTGTATACAAAAACGGGAATTGGGTTAAGCCCAATAATGGCAGCGAATTTGGCCCAAAAAGGGCCCAAATTCATTTCTCCTTTACTTCTAAATTATTTAATTGTCCTTATTTATTGTTTGTTTTTATTATCATTAACTCTAACTTTAGAATTGTTAATTAACTTAATCGAATTTCCCAAAAGACAAACTATTTCTCTATGTTGTTTTATTTTCCAATAAATCTTATTTTATCAACTCTCGCATTTTCATTTATAATCTTTAGTCAAACAAAATTTTTATAGTTGTTTTTTTTTATAAACCAAAAAAAAAAATGATGACTCAATAGAAACCAACTAATTTAGTTTCGTTAAAATTCTAATTACTTGTCTATAATTCAAATATTTTAATTAAGGTCCCATGTTCTTAAAAATAAAAATTGCTCTTTGTTTGATTATTTTCTCAAAATTAATCCAATAGTGTAAATTATTATAAATAAATACTTACTTAGTCATTTGCTCAAAAAGTTAGTCAAAACTTTTATTCTTCAATTAATTTAAAATGATTTTTCATGCTTTAATATGTTGAATTGGTTTAATTTATTTTAAAATGAATTAAATAAATTCTAATTAATCTAGTTTTATTAATATTCTAATCACTTATGTTTCAAGTCAAATATTTCATTTTGAACCCCTTTTCTCTAAAAATAAAATAAAATAAAATGTGTCATTTATTTATTTTTATTTTTTAAAAAAAGGTTAACTAAATATTGTAAGTTATTCTTCTTATTTAAATCACCTTTTCTAAAAAATAGTCAAAAATATATTTTAGTCAAGTCGCAGGTCAACTGCATGTTAGCGGACACTTCGAATGCTTAAACCCTTCTCGAAGTGTGAATTGAACCCCGAACCCTCTTTGGTATTTTCAAATGATTTTTTTCTGTTTAAATCTTTGAAAATTATAAGTTTTCTTAATTTCTTTAAAAAATTAAGTGGCGACTCTTTCTAAGTATTTTGTCAAATTGATTTATACTTAGAACATTTCAAAATAGTGATTTTGCTATAGATAGGAAAATTACGACACAACACTATGAGATTTATGTATATGTTTTATGAACACTTTGAGAGTAATGTGATTATGACTATGATGTAATTGTGGTGTTGTTGAAAGGCTATTCTCACATACACACACTTATGAATGAAGTTTCTATGATTATGATAATGATGATGTGTTGATTGAAAGACTATTCTCAATTATACACTTGGGAATGAAGATGACATGTTGTGAAAGATTTTCTCACAATATGGGGATTCTTAGGTTGAAAGGCTATTCTCACCTATTGAATCTATGAGCTCTCCTATGAATGAAGTTGGATTGAGTGTTGATGCATTCTTCTATAATAATGAACTCAAGTAATGAAATGATAAGTACTCCATGGGGAATAATGTTAAGCACCGAGTGAATATTGATATGAGATGAAAGCTCTCACGTGAGTTGAAGCGGGGTTTCTAGAAGCAATCTCTTGAGGTAGATGCCCATACGTGAGTTGAGGCTGGGTATCTCGTAACATTCTCATTATCCCATAAACTATGTGCCCTCATAGGTTATTAGCTAGTGGATCCACTTAAGCTAAATGTTACCGATTCTACCTTAGGCAAGTAGACCAACTCTTTTCGGTATGGGAGACACCAAATTCCATGATTTGCTCACATGGTCTATGTCGGTTAAGGCTTTCCTCCACAATGAATGATTATGAACTATGGCTTCTCAAGAAGGACTACTTAGTGTGGATGGGGGTATGAGACTTAATCCATGCATTGCACAAGTAGGCTTTGAGAGTAGTTATGGTGTGTTCCTTTTATGTTTTGATAGTTTATGAAATGAAGTATGTTTAATGTGGTTTGTTTCTATGAGTTGATTTCCTTGATATGACTTATTAAAGGTGAATGTTTCCTTGTCTACGAGTATTAACAAAGGATGAGATCAAAAAATGGTAAGTATGATTATGGTGGCCTAAACGTGGTACTTAGTATAGATCGGATTATGAGATCTTATCTATGCATTGTACAAGTATAACTTATGGTTACTTATGAGATGGTTCTATTATTCTATGATGATTTATATGTTGAATATGTTTATGACTTATGCTTTTACACTAATGTTCATGATGATTCTCAAACTTGGCATATAACATGGTTTTCAATCAAAATGTCTTTTTTAGCATGTTTTCAAGGTTTTTATGCATGACTATCATACTTAGTGCATTTTTGTACCAACCCATATTTTCCTTCATTTTTCCAAAGTGTAGGGTCCGATTATTAAGGCGATCTTCTTTTGGTTCAAGCTTGGATCGACTATTCTCCTAAATTGTGGTGAGTCCTCAAGATTCGAGGACGTATGAGTCATTTGTAGTTCCTTTCTAGTTATTTCATTTTCGAACTATATTGTAAGGGTTGTGTCCCTATTTGACTCAAATATTGTATTAAATAGCTAATTGAGACAAATCTAGACTTCCGCTTGCTTTTATAAAAGACTTCGATTGTATGGATAAAGTTCTAAATTCCGCATATTTCTTTTATCGTATGTTATGATATGCTAAGGGGATTGTATGAGGCCTTTCGGGGTTGAGTATGCCTTGTCACATCTAGGGGGTACTCCTGGGTCGTGACAACTTACTAATATGAGTACTTACAAACTAACTAACTAACCTTATGCTTTAAGACTTAAATATTTCATTTAGATAATTTGTTAAGTGCTTTCTTTGACTGTCACTTTTCATTTTTTCTTCTTGTTTCCTAATATGAGTATTTACAAACTAACTAACCAACGTTATACTTTAAGACTTAAATAATTCATTTAGCTTATCTGTTAAATGTTTCCTTTGTCTGTCACTTTTCATTTTTTCTTCATGTCTCCTAATACGAGTACTTACTAACTAACTAACTAACCTTATGCTTTAAGACTTACATAATCACTTAGCTTATCTATTAAATGCTTCCTTTGACTGTCACTTTTCATATTTTATTCTTATTTCCTAATGTGAGTACTTACTAACTAACTAACCTTATGCGTTAAGACTTAAATAATTCACTTAGCTTATCTATTAAATGCTTTCTTTGACTGTCACTTTTCATTTTTTTCTTCTTGTCTCCTAATATGGGTACTTACTAACTAACTAACCTTATGCTTTAAGACTTAGATAATCCACTTAGCTTACTAATGTGACTTAATAATCAACTAACCAACTTACTTATTTCATAATGTAACTTACTTATGTGACTTACTAATGTGACTGACTTATGTGACTTAATAACTAACTAACTAACTTACTTATTTCCTAATGTAACTTACTAATGTGATTGAATTATGTGACTTAATAACTAACTTACTTATGTGACTGATTTTTGTGACTTACTAACTAACCTACTTACTTAGTAATATACTCTGCTAAATCTTTATAGGTTATTAACATGGTTGAATTTACCATATACTTTCATCATGGTGGTAAGTGGCTTACCAGTATAGAACTACACTATGATAAAAGATGAGTTCATTATTGGAGATGATATGATCATGGTCTTATATTTTTTTTCACTTAGTCAATGAGTACACAAATAAATTAGGTCTTGTTGGTGTGGAGCAATTTATTTGTTTGCTACTGATGACTATGAATTATCTGTTGATGTACATGATAGTGTCATGCATGATAGATCATTTTTACTTTTACCAATTGTTAATGAAGGCACAGACTGTTGTGAAAGTAAAAGTAACAGTAATAATGGAATGGTGTTTAGTTGTACAGATTATGATACTGATGAACAAAAAAAATTTAGTTACTGAAAAAAGGAATATAACTGATAGTTTGCAAGATTATAAGGAGATTGTTAAGGGTATAATCTTCAAGTACATAGCTGAAGCAAAATAATTCTACAAATTTTATGCTATGGCTAAGAAGGTAGAACTCGTTATGGTGAAGAGTGTTAAAAAAGATAAAGATATAAATGTGGTGTTGAAAGTTGTCCATTTATATGTTTGATTTCTAGGAATCTAACCACTCCTAGTGTTAGTGTCAAAACACTAATAGATCATAGAGTTAATATCTTAAAAGGTCACTCAACTTTGAGAATTTGTTTAGTAAAGTCATTAAACTTTATTTTCTATCAATAAAATCACTCAACTTAGGTCTTTATATCAATGAAATCACTAGACTAAATTTATCATTAAAAATAAATTTGACATAGCAAAATAATATATAAATATGAACCCCGCAAATAAATAAAATTAAAAATTTATTAAGAAGTTTTTATGGACAAATTTAATTAGTGAAATAGCTTTTATAATATTATTATGTATTTAAATTTTGCAATATATCATGATAGGTGTATGAGAAAAATGAATACCGCATACATTTTAAAATTATTTTTTTGATATCAATAAAATATACTTGTAAATTAGATAAACAATTAATTAGTGTCATTGTATTACTGGAGTAACACGTTCAAATTGATCAACATAAAAAAGGAAATTATATCATTGAAAGAACATATATATATATATATATATATATATAATTTAATCAAACTTGGCAGCAACATTATGTGCTTTTATGTAACGCCTTCTCAGTTAAAAAACTTATATCCGTTAAAAAGTTTTAATGGGTTTTAAAATTTTATTTATTTGTGAAATTCATATTTATATGCTATAAAAAAGAAAATTATTTTGTCAATTGTCATTTCAAATTTCTTTTTTGATGATTAATTTGTTGAGTGATATTATTGATATAAAAGTCTAAGTTGAGTGATTTTATTGATACAAAATAAAGTTCAATGACTTTATTAGATAAATTTTTTAAGTTGGGTGATCTTTTGAGATATTATGACAACTCTTTAGTGGATTACTCAACAATAGCTCAGTATTTTAAGGAGAAATTGCAACGTGACCCTAAGTACAAGGTCAAAGAAATAAAGGCTGACTTACAAAAATGTTTGATTTAAATGTAAGTGAAGCAAAGTGCAAGAGAGTCAAAAGGGAGTAACTAGAGACTCTGGATGGTAACTTTGTAGACTCTTACAATAAACTATAGGGTTATGCTACTGAATTGAGAAGTTGCAATCCAGGGTCTGACATTTTGATAGATTAGTCTAAAGAGACACTATCTAATGGTAAGAGAAAATTTCTTAGAATGTATATATGCTTCAAGGCAATGAAGTTGGATGCTAAGTCAGGGTTAAGACCATTTATTGAGTTAGATGGTACATCCCTTAAAGAAAAAGCTAAGGGACAAATATTAGTTGATGTTGGTGAAGACAGTAATAACTCTTTCTACCCTCTAGCTTGGTCTGTAGTAGATAAAGAGACTAAAAGGACTTGGACATGATTCATGCAACGTTTGCAGTATTCACTTGAACTTTAGAATGGGGAATGACTGACATTCATATTAGATATGCAGAAGGTAATATTAATTGGTAGTCTAATATGACAGCTACATTAACTTGTAAGCCTATTAACACTAATACAAATGATATCATTCTCTAATACAATAGTGTTAATTGACAATTACCGATACAAAAGATGGTTGAAGCTTTAATACAAACGAACACTTGAAAATAAGTAATACTTTGAAGAACACACATCATTATGTTTACACAACATCTAAAATCATAAATATATACTAATACAATTCAAAATATAAGATTATCTAATATAAACGAACACTTGAAAATTACTTTCAAGCTAAGGCACATCTTCCTTATGCTTAAGGAACATCTAAATCACAAAAATACACCAACACAATTCAAAAGATATGATTCTCTATTACAAAGGAAGACTTGAAATTAACTAACACTTGAAAATTACATTCAAGAACATATCTTCCGTATGCTTACACAACATCTATATCACTTAAAAATTGCAACAACAAATACCACAAACACAGTAAATGACAATATACACAACATCTTCAACTTCGACACTTTCTTTTCCAAATTTCTTGATTTGTTCACCTCGAAGTAGTTTAAACTCTCTAAATTCTCTAATTTTTTCTTTAACCACATTCAACTACTCTCTCAAATTCTCCATTTTCAACTTAGTAACTACCAATTTAGACTCTAGTAAATTTACTTCAATAGAAGATTTTCCTGGAGAACTATCTTCCCACCTCCAAAATCCACAATTTTCAATTTGATGCGAAAAATAGAGAAGAACTCATAATCATACGAAATACAAGCAGAAATCATACAAATTTACATTTAGTGAAAAATATAGGTTAGGTTTAGAACATCTATAAAATCTTCTTTCGGGGTTCAATGGAGTCCTTGAAGTGAAACAACGAGCCATTTCACCATAAAAACAAGTTGTCATCATAGAGTTACTAATTGAAGCACAACTACTTTCATACATGGTTTAATGTCTGATTGAGGGAGACGACGAATCAATCAAGAATCGACTAAGAAAATACGAAGATGGTCGAATAATCGACGAAAAACGACAAAGAATCGATGATGAACTAGGGTTTTAGTTTGTGAAATGAACGAAGGAGTTGAGAGAAATAAAGTTTTTTTATTTTTATTTTAGGTTTTTAGATAGATTTGTATTAGTCTGAATAATGGGTGTCATGTGGGTTAAACGGGTCAATAACACGTATTTAAATTTTGGGTTAGTTAATTGATCAAATCGGGTTGAGTCGTAGGATTGCACCACATGTACCTAATTAGTCTTTCTTCCGTTAGAGTGAAGGGCAAATATGCTCTGATTTTTGGATGACAGGGGTATCAATGTCCGAAAAGTATGATGGAGTGTATCTGTATACCATTTACGATAGTTCATGGGTATATTTATCATTTTTCCCTTTAACAATTACGACCTAGTAAAATCTACTACCTCCGTCCACTTTTATTTGTCATGTTGCGCTTTTCAAAAGGCAAGTTGACTAATTTTCAAAGTTAAATTAGATTATATTAATTTGATATTTTAAACAAAAAATTTAGATATTAAAAAATTATAGTAAAAGTACTATAAATTGCAATTTCTTGCACATCAATATGATGGAAAATACATTATAAAATTTTGGTCAAAGTTCTTATAATTTGACTCTAAAAAAGAAAATCATGACCCTAAAATGTTAGTCAAAGTTCTTATAGTATATAATAAAGACCATTAATTTACATTTATTGCTATATATAATTGAATTAATTTATTGGTCAAACATGCACATAACATATTGCTTACTTAATTTTATTTCTAGGAAATTTGTAATTATGGTCAATATTTGGAAATCAATAGCCATTCACTTATTCTTGCATAATTAGTTAATGCACTTCTATTAGGACGTATATTATGAGTTGAAACCTCGTCGATTAAGGCATATCAGCAGACAACAAAGGCAATATCAAGAGCCGTTCACCATGTTGCGTTTTTCGAAAGTCAAGTTGACTAATTTTCAAAGTTAAATTAGATTACATCAATTCGATATTTTAAACAAAAAATTTAGATATTAAAAAATTATAGTAAAAGTACTATAAATTGCAATATCTTGCATATGAATATGATGAAAATATATTGTAAAATGTTAGTCAAAGTTCTTATAGTTTGACTCTAAAAAAAGGAAATCATGACTCTAAAATATTAGTCAAAATTCTTACAGTATATAATAAAGACCATTAATTTACATTTATTGCTAGATATAATTGAATTAATTAAAGTTGGACTAAGAATTACAAACTTAATCCAAAACATGCCTTATAATAATGAGGAAAATATTTGTCATAAATGAATAAATCAACTGGACTCATATTCTAGTCCTATATAATAAACCTTTGTTTCTTCCAATTATATTGTGAAGCAACAATAAGCTCTCAAAATCTTTCAATATTTGGAGATTTTCATAACATTTAACAGTCTTTTCATCTTCTCTAACGCACTTCTTTTGGGTTTTCTTTGCTTCTCCAACATCTCTTCGATGCTCGAACTCGATTTATCTTTTTTTATTGGCCGAGTTGAAAAATGCATTATTTTACCTTTTTGATTTAATTTTTTCAACTCGGTCAATAAAAAATCAAAAACTGAGTGTCGGAGATGCGTCGGAGAATAAAGAGAAGCTGATAGAGTTGCAATAGAAATATGGAAAAGATTGTTGAATTTTATTATAATCTCCAGTTATTGAAAGAAAAAATAAATTACAACATGTAACTTGAGATAACTGAGAAATGATTAAGAAAGCAGATTTTATTTTTCTTTTACCTTATTATTTTGGTATAAAAAATGACTGACAATTATTATTCTTTTTCTGCAGATTGATTTGCAACAAAAGCAGATAAACGAAAGAGCTACAAGTACAATGTCAAATTTTATTAATCCAGTATGGATGATAATCTCTTAATTAGAAATATATGATTTTTTTTGTAGGTCAACTTTATTAAACATGTAATTTAAATCCATAAAAAAAAAAGAAATACATTGTATTCATTTTCCTCTACAATTTGAGGAGTTGTTGGTATAAAATAGTAATAAATTTTCCAGTTGGTGTATCTAGGAGGTTTAATTTTATTTTTTTTATTGCAAATGCTTGTAAAACACTTGACTTTAGATTCGTTTTTTTTTCCATTTATTTTATTTTGGTGGTCCTATTACAGCTTAGGTGATTCTCTTCTTTTTTTCTTTAATTAACGAGAAAAAAGAATTCACAAAATAAACAATTGGTGCTTTAATTTCTCCTTTACTTCTTTGAAGAGCAAACAACTAAATAATGGCTGCCTCAAAAGAAACTTACACCTTTCAAATATATATGCGTGATATATATTTATCCGTCTCAAATTAGTTGTCATATTTCACTTTTAGAGATTCAAACTATGTAAACTTTGATTAATATTTTAAAATAATTTGTTCATCAACTTGATCTGAGAAAAGTTGCAACTTATACGTAGTACTCGTAGTATAGTATATTTGAATATCCAAATTGAAATTATAAAATATCAAATTAATCTAATCTAACTTTAGCGAAAGTAAATTCTTTTTTTTCCAAGAACCACTTTATTCGATCTTAGGCCTTCTTTTGTAACAAAGGGATAATTTATTACCTAGTACTTATATATATGTTTCTTTTTACATAAAAAGAGGTACTTAATATTACGCCTTTAAGATTATGTTTTGTTAATCACATTTATGTCCATTTTCACATCTATAAAATCTTTAAGAGTTACATTTATCATAACTCCACCATTCAATAAACCAAAACCGATGTATTTTATTTTTTAATCTTAAGGATTTGAAACTGTTCTTTTTTCACCAAAAATGGCATCAAACTGCAGTACTTCAAACTTTGATGAGCATCGATGGATTATTCAAATCCGTCGAACACTCGATGAAGAACTTGAAGAAGACACTGAAATTCCAGTTAGCATTTTCAATGTACCAAAAGCCCTATTGCTGAGTGACCAAGATTGTTACGTGCCACAATTGGTGGCAATAGGCCCTTATCATTATTGGCGCTCAGACCTCCACGACATGGAAAGGTAAATATTCTAATTTAGAGGTAGCACATGAACGTGTTGGATTAAATTTGGGCCATGACTCGATTTGTTCATAAAATTGTTTGTGTCACGATGGTACAAATAACATGTCATGACCCCATTCCCTCAATATGATTCTTAGGGACTACATGATTTTTGATATTTTTATTTTTCGAACCTCCTGATCGAAAATTCTGGATCCACCACTGATTTTGACTAGTCATGTTAATAAGGCCAAGTTAATAAACGAATCATATTCCAAGTCGTTTAAATTTGGGCGGGTTAAACAATTATATTAAACAATTGGTTAATTTTGCCAATTCAGGTACAAGCTAGCTGCTGCAAAGAGAACTCAAAAACACCTCTATAGCCTCAAATTTCAACATATTGTTGAACAATTGATAAAATTTGAGCATAGAATTCGTTGTTCGTACCATAAGTACTTGAATTTCAATGGTGAAACTTTGGCCTGGATGATGGCAGTGGACGCCTCTTTCTTACTCGAGTTCCTTCAAATCTATGCCATCAAAGAAGGTAAAATTCTAACCAGAGTATCCTCAAGAATGTCACATTTGGTTGATGTTGCAGGGAGAAAATCCGCGCATAACGCTATTCTTAGAGATTTAATCATGCTCGAAAATCAAATCCCATTGTTCTTACTAAGAAAAATATTGGAAGTCCAATATTCATCTTTAGAGTTAGCAGACACAATGTTGATGTCAATGCTAACGGGATTCTGTAAAGAACTTTCTCCGTTCCAAATGATAGACGAATCCCCAAAAGTAAACGTCACAGAATGCTCTCACTTGCTAGATTTTTTGTACCAATTCATTGTGCCCAAATTAGACGTAACAACTTCTGAGATAACAGAAGATGATCACGAACAAATTAGCTCGATTGAAGAAGAAAATAATACTTTCGTTGGAAAATCAAGTCACATCGGACAACTTATTAACGAAATTTGGAAGATCATTGTGAAAATAAACAGAGGACCAGTACGTTTTCTTAAGAAAATTGTATTTTCCAAACCAATTAAATTCTTATTAAAAGTGCCTTGGAAACTTTTTTCTAATCTTCCTGTGATTAAACTTTTTATTCAACCAATTACATATTTATTCTTTTCACAAGAAAAAGCAGAGGTAAATTCCGAAAGTAACATGAATAAGCCTCCACTTTTTGAAGAATTAGCCATACCATCAGTAACTGAAATTTCTAAATCTGGAGTGAATTTCGTAGCCACCAATGAAGGTATCATGAGCATAAATTTCGACGATACAAAGATCAAATTTCATATGCCTAGAGTCAGTCTAGATGTAAATACAGAGGTAATTTTGAGGAATTTAGTTGCGTATGAGGCATGTAATGCATCAGGGCCATTGGTTTTTACGCGTTACACTGAATTAATGAATGGGATTATTGATACTGAAGAAGACGCGGTGTTACTTAGAGAAAAGGGGATAATTTTGAACCGTTTGAAGAGTGATAAAGAAGTTGCGAAGTTGTGGAATGGGATGAGTAGATCGTTGAGATTAACAAAAGTTCCGTTTATAGATAAAGTGATTGAAGATGTGAATGGATTTTATAATGGGAGATGGAGTATCAAGATTGGAAAAATGATGAAGCATTATGTGTTTGGATCATGGCAGTTTCTCACATTCCTGGCTGCTATTATGTTGTTAATGTTGATGACTTTACAAGCGTTTTGTTCAGTCTATAAGTGTGCTCGTATATTTCATACTCAAAATTCTGGATAGAGATACGGTCTATGTACATTTTATCTTCTTCAGACCTCACTTGTGAAGCTACACTGAGTAAGTTATAAGTTGTTTAATACTGATGAATGATTCTTTTCTTTTTATTTGTTTTATTATTAAAATGTAAATATTTATTTCCTTAAGATTAGCAAAAGCACATAACATAAGAGTAAAAAGTTCTACTTGTGATCAGATGCATGGCTGTTGGTTGAAGAAATGCTAAAGTGAAAGGTGAATTTGTGCAATTGTTTAAAGGAAGATGCGTGGTGCTTTAATAATTATTTATGTTTTTTCAGATTTGTGATTGACGCTCTTATGATCTTTGTCCAGATGCTATTTCTCCAAGTTTTGGTGTACAGAATAATTTGTTGCTTTTGTTGATAGAAGGAAACATAGCGTACTAACAATTATCCCATAAAATTAGTCGAAGTGCAAATAAACTAGCTCAATACCACGGCTAGAAAAAAAGAGAAAGAAAGTAATCTTTATTTCTTTAGCTTTACCATTCCTGTAACATTGTCTGTACGATCTTGGTGCTGCGGACTAAATAGCTGTTACAAACGATTGATTCAAAAGAAACGCGTCCATTGACAATCCGCTATATTATATTCAGTTACATTAATAAATATGAGTATTTATAACCAACCGTCTATATATATAAATACAACTAAAAGTTTTCAGTAACTATGTATGCAATTACATTAACTCAACTGTTGCTAAATGTCTCTTGACAATACTAAAAAAATAATTCATTGACACTAAATATCTCTTTTGTTATAGTGTACGACGATTAATCCAACTAATAAACCAGAAGATGTTATAGAAAAAGAGTAGCACAGTACAAAATCGCTGGTATCACGTGTACCTAGCTACAAGCAGTAAAGTGAAAAGAAAATAGTAGTAGTAATCAAAATCCATACGTACGCTTATGGTAAAATTTGTATTTTTTTGCACTAGATCAAGGAACTAATGGTGGTGAAAAGATTGGAACAAGAGGTGCATTAAATATGGGGACAAGTGGAGGTGGCGGAGGAGGAACTAGTGGTGGTGGAAAGATTATGAACGGAGGTGGCGATGGAACTAGTGGTGGTGGGTATATTATAACCGGAGGACGTATTGGTGGAGATGGTGAAGGAACAAGTGGTGGTGGACGGATAATAAACGGAGGACGTCTAGGTGGAGGTGGGGACGGGACTAGTGGTGGTGGACGGATTATAATCGGAGGACGTCGTGGTGGAGGTGGAGAAGGTACTAGTGGTGGTGGACGGATTATAATTGGAGGACGTCGTGGTGGAGGTGGAGAGGGAACTAGTGGTGGTGGACGGATTATAATTGGAGGACGTCGTGGTGGAGGTGGAGAAGGTACTAGTGGTGGTGGACGGATTATAAATGGAGGTGGCGATGGAACAAGTGGTGGTGGACGGATTATTATTGGAGGACGTCTTCGTGGTGGAGGCGGAGAAGGAACTAGTGGTGGTGGACGGATTATAATTGGAGGACGTCTTCGTGGTGGAGGCGGAGACAGAACTAAGGGTGGTGGACGGGTTGTTACAGGAGGACGATGTCTTTTTGGTGGATGACGTGGAATTGATCTTCTTCTTCCGTGATTGTTTCTCCTTTGGCTGCTCATGAACTTCAATTCTTCTTCATATTTCAATGCATTTTGAATATGTTTGTTATTTGGATGATCAGCTCTGGCTTCCAAAAAGAGGTTAAATGAGCTAATGAGGAGTACTAGCACTAGCAAAATCAGGCTAATATTAATGTTGAGTTTCATCTCGATCTCGATGTCTACTTGTTTAACTTTATTTCCTTTTAATTCTACTCAGATTGTTTGGCTGCGTTATCCATATTGTTCGACTCAATATATATTTGTAATCTTTGTGTGGTAAGTAGCTAGATATCGGAATTGGTACATAAATTGAGAAACGCTGCTTAATTAAATGCATTGCAGGTAATAAGTGTACTCTACCAGACAACCATATATGCAGAGTGCAATAGTAAATGCATGCAAGTCGCAACACAAGTATCAAGAAATGAGGATTGGATTTGGATGGAGTCTGTTTCAATTTTACTTTAGGACATTGATTTGGAGATGCATGGATGCACCAGTAAGGAGGTACGAGAGATTGATTATAGAGGGTATGATGAGAGGTAGAGGTAGGTCGAAAAAGTATTAGATAGAGGTGGTAAGATAAAATATGACGCAACTTCAGATTACCAAAGACATGACCTTAGATAGAAGGGTGTGGAAGACACATATTATAAGGGTAGAAGGTTAGTTGGTGTTTGCAACGATACTAGTTGTATTATTATAGTTCTTGTTCTTTTTATTTGTAGTACCATTGATTATTATTGTTTTTAATAGTCTACCTTAGTTTGTTGTTTATGGTGTTTCGATTTTCACATGATTTTATTGTTGTTTTGGCTCATCTCCGATAGACTTTGCATTGTTTCTTTGTTATTTGTTATATTCTCTTCTTATCAACTTCTTGTCTCCTTCTTTGTATTGGGATTTATAGCTCTGGAGCCGAGGATCTTTCGAAATCAATCATTTCATTTACACGAGATAGTTGTAAGATTTATATACATTTACCCTACTCATACCTCACTTGTGGAATTTAACGACTCATCATGTTGTTGTTGACGACATTGTTTAGTGATGGTAAATATCCTTGCACACAATTAGCCCATGTATCTTACCCCCAGTTAAAAATTAAAGTGAGGATATACATCATTTAATATATTAAAATTATAATTGAAATATTTAAATACTATATGATACTATAAGTTGCAATTCTTCTCATGTCATAAGTTGATAAAAGTATCTCTTGTTTGAATGTTGAAAATTTTAAATTAATGCCATATTTGAGTATCTAATATGGGTAAATTTCATATATGGGCCCTATATTAAGAAGGGAAAAAGGACAAATATACCCCCAAACTTTCAAAAATGGTATACGAATACCCTTCGTTATACTATTGAGACACTAGAGCCCCTGCCGTCCAAAAAGTGGAGCACTTATATCCTTCACACTAACGGATGGACACGTGGCGTCATCCTATGCCTCTACCCGATTTTAACCCAAAAATAAAGAACCCACCCGGATTAATGAATAACCCACCCAAATATTCTATACCCACCCACTTACTAACATCCTAATAATATACCCAAATCAAAATCTCCCAAATTCTCGATCAATTCTATGGCGCCTCTGCCGCTAGTGACAGCGACGTAATTAGTATGAAGAACATCATCATCTAATCAAATACTAAACTTCAGTTTCCTCTTCTTCTTCCAAACAAAAAAATATCGTTTCTTCTAGTTTCCAACTTCAGATCCGCTTGCTCAAGTGCTTATTCAATTCATTACATACTCACCCTCTTCTTCTACAAATACACATTGTAAGCACACACACAAATAATTCGAGAGTGGGACGACAAAATCGAAAAGCCCATCTAAAACATCTATGACGTACACCTCTACTTCTATTTAGTAAACCTCATATTTTAGGGCTTCTATCCTACAGTGGCTTCTGTAGTTCAGTAGCAATAATATGTGTAAGATGAAGTGGAAGAGTTTGTTAAATTTGTAGGAAA
>JAJOOR010005091.1:0-60536 GCA_036250505.1 Solanum acaule | reverse complement strand
CCCCCCCCCCCCCCCCCCCCTCCCCCCGAACTTGGCAACAAAGATTACTCTAGCCCTTTAATTTTACGGACAATTATTTACCCCTTGATCTCTTTTCAAGTGAATTTAATATCACCCTAAAATTATAATATCAGTCTCAAAATGGCAAGTGCATTCCACATGTGCGATATCATCAATACATCAGCTTCACATCATTGCCACATTGAACATTATTTAAATTTGGACTTTCTAATTATTATTATTATTTATTCATAATTTTGAAAGTAAAAATTCTCAAAAAATCAGCTTGATTGTTCCTCAATTCCATCAAGATTACAATTGAACAAACTCAAGTCAGGATTGAAAGATTGATTCAAGATTTCAAAATCATTCTCACAAAAACACATTTAATATTTAAGAAACATTATCAAAAAAATATAAATAATAATAACTGAAAAATTAATTTGAGATGAAGGAATTATAATTTTTTCAATAAAAAGAGCTTCAAGTTCATCACATTCAAACACTACCATTTGAAGCAAGAACAAATTGTTGGTTTTCTTTCCCTGTTCATCACACCCCTTTACTAATCAAAATGAAATGGGGGTAGGGGTGGGGGCGATTCGAAGAAGGAGAAAGAAGATGGAAATCTCAACAAAGAAAAAGAAGAAAAGTGCGAGGCAGGAGAAGGTTGAGGCGGCGATGTCTGAAGAGAAAGATAAAGGGTGGGAGTGGCGGTTCAAAGAGGAGAAATAGGGTCAGGATGGGAGTTTCAAGGAATGAGAAAGAGGTAATCTTTCGAAGATGTCACGAACCAGGGGTACACCCTAGATGTAACATGGCATACTTGACTCCAAAGGGGTCTCATACAATCCCTTAGCATATCATAACATACGATAAAAGACATGATGCAGAAATTTTAAAACTTTATCCATACAATCAAAGTCTTTTATAAAAGCAAGCGGAAGTCTAGACTTGTCTTATTATAGCCATCTATTACAATACTTGAATAAAAAATAGGGTCACAATCCTTTTCAACATAATACGAAAATGAAATACTAGAAAGAAACTACAAATGACTCATACGTCCTCAAATCATGAGGACTCACAAACTAGCAAGGAGAATGATCAATTCCCAGCTCTAGCCACAAGGGGAACCAAATTGAGAGCCAATCCCTACACTTTTGGGGAAATGTAGAAAAATATGGGTTAGTACAAAAATGCACTAAGTATGACAGACATGCATAACATCATGAAATTATTCTAAAAAGTGTGTTGCGAAGGATCACTCGGCGCAGTTAGTTGGGATCGCCGACCCACTCGATGCAGTTAGTCGGGATCGCCGATCCACTCGGCGATTCGCCCTTTGCTCTGGTTCATCACATTTCTGCATTGTCCTTCAGCAAATTCAAGTTCTGTAACATTGGTTGATGGAGTACTGCATCGCGGAACTATTTGGTGACACGCCAACTTCTCCTCTCTATCACCGACTTTATTTTCTCCTTCAGTGCTTGGCACACTGGAACATTAGGCGAGACCATAGCCTTTCAGCGACTCTCGTAATGGTTTAGGCGATCCTAAGGCCGTCGTTTCTTCGTCTTTCTAGCTACCTTGTTCCTTTTTTGCCCAATAGTTTCCATGCTTTGTCTCTAACTCCAAATACCTGAAACTCATGGATTTTTATCAGTTATTGAGACAAAATATGCATTTGAGGACACTAAATCTATCAAAATAAACCCCTAAAAGAGTCCAAATCGTAGAATCATAAGTGGTTCCCGTGGTCCCTTGACCAGTAGCCACTCTAACTTGGCAAGCCCCCCATACGGTGAAGGCAGCCCCACGAGCCTTCCCACAGACTGTGGTCTTCACCACGGGCGGTGAAGTGGCTCGTTAAGGGGAGCCTTTCTTGGGGCATCTTTCTGAGCTCACCTCCTCACCACCACGTGTCGTGAAGACCCTCGTGGTCATGGTGGGCAATAGCCTAGCCAATTTTGGGCAAGCCTTGGCCCTTGCCCATCTTCCTTGGCTCTAGCCCTCTTCCCTTGATGTTAAGTCCTACTTGTGCAATCCATAGATAAGATCTCATAATCCCATCTATACTAAGTACCAATTTTACGCCACCATAATCATACTTACCATTCTTTGATATCATCCTTAGTTAATACTCATAGACAAGGAAACATTCACCTTTAAAAATTGGTATCAAGGAAACCAACTCATAGCAACAATCCACATTAAGCATACTTCATTTCATAAACCATCATAAAAAAAAAGGGACACACAATAACTACTCTCAAAGCCTACTTGTTCAATGCATGAATGAGATCCCATACTCCCACCCATACTAAGTAGTGTTTATTGAGAAGCCATAGTTCATAATCATTCATTATGGGGGTAAGCCTTAACCGACATAGACCATGTGAGCAAATCATGAAATCCGGTGTTACCCACACCGAAAAGGGTGTCCTACTTGCCTAAGGTAGAACCATTAATTTAGCTTTTAGGTCCATGCACTCGCTAAAGACCTATAAGGGCACATAGTTATGGGATAAGGAGATTGATACTAGATACCCGACCTCAACTCATGTATGGTAATCCATCTTAAACGATTTCTACTAGAAATCCAGCCTCAACTCAAGTATGAGTTTCCATCTCAATCAATATCAACTCGGTGCTTAGAATTATTCCCCATTGAGTACTTAACATTTCATTAATTGAGTTCATTATAATGGAAGAATGTATTAACACTAAATCCAACATCATTCATAAGATAGCTCCTAGATTCTAGAGGTGAGAATAGCCTTTCAACCTAAGAATCCCCATATTGTGAGAAAAACGGTCACAACATGTCATCATCATTCATCAGTGTATAATTGTGAATAGGCTTTCACTCAACACAACATCACTATCATAATCATGGAAACTTTATTCATACTTCATTCATAGAATAGCCTTTCAACAACACGACAATTACATCATAGTCATAATCACTTTACTCTCAAAGATTTCTTAAAACATTAACATAAATCTCATAATCATGTATAATTCTCATACTTTTCCCTTCAAGGACCATGGATCATAGTTCATCAACACATCTAAAATTACTATATTATACATGGATGATAATATATTTCAAGTAATCAATTCATTACATTCATAATTCTATAACATTCTACTTACATTAATCAATACCCACACTTTAAGATCCAATTTTAGAAAATAGGGTAATTCTTGGATTCTTGAGGAATTCAACTTCAAATCATGTAAAATCATCAATATATTCATAAACAAAAATAATTCAACCGTTAAAAACGAATTTGAAATGAATCCATGAGATTGAAGTCAAACCCTAAATTTTGGGTTTTCTAGTTTTGAAATTAGGGGTTTTAAAAAGGCTCCATGGGTGAAGGCTACCCATGGATGAAGAGCTACCATACCTTATTGAAGATTTCCCATGAATTTGAGGAGAAAAGCTTGATTCTTCAAGCCCTAGCTCTAACTTTCTTCTTTTTCTTCTTCCTTGGAGTTCTAGAGAAAAATATTGGAGAGGATGAACTCTTTTGGGTTTTGGGATTTAATGAGGTGAATGGGTCGGTTAATAACTTAAAAGGGCTTATATAGGTGTATAAAACTAAGGAAAAATGACCTCATTTAATAACTACCTAAATTGGAATTACCTAAAATAACTCCCACTTTAAAGTGGGGTGCCATGCCTCATGACCTGTCAAGGGCACCATGACTCGTGGTGGTTGATTTCACGTATCAGGACACTACTTCCAGTTCAAGTGCCAATGATCGTGAGTAGTAATATAACCCAACCGAATGGGTTGGGGTCGAGTCCCAAGGGAGCAGTTAGTAATCGAGAATCAACAGAAAAGCAAAAATATGTTCAAGTTAATCATAACTATAGATATTTACGAAGAAAAACATGATAAATTTAAAGGGTGCATGAATGTTAATTATCAAAGCGAGTTTTGTAAGAAATTATCAATTAAAATTACAACTAAAACAAATATGCAAATATGGAGATGAGATTCTTGGGATGTGATAGGAATATGGGCTAAAATATACAACCGGGTGAATGCTATTTATAGTAAATCGCTGTAAATTGGTAACTAGGCCAGTCTTTAGTGGGGGTAAATTTTCTCTCGAACAATTTACCTCGAATCAAATCGGTTTCTCTCGAACACTGATAAGCGGCAATGAAGCGCAGCCTTCACCTTAGTCCATTAACTCTCTCGAGCTGAATGTGTGGGAGAGGGTTTAGGATTCACTCTCTCGAGCTGAACCCACGACAACTCAATAACCATAGACTATCGATTCAATAGTTTTGGTTTTACAACCTCTCTCTCGAGCAAGTCAAAAACACGAAGATAAAATTGTATTTTCAACTACAATCCCATTAAATTCAAACACAACTACTGAAAGAAATCACCTTTAAACAGCAAAATAACTATCTATAAGCAATACCTAGCAGTAAATTCAACCCATATTCACATAATCACACCCCAAGAATTGGGGTTTTAGCTAGACATAGTAAAGGGATAGAAATCGATACCAAATAGTGTTTCCATCAAATGCGTACGATAAATATTGTCTTTACACATGTCAAGGATGAAGAATCTTCAATACCCACTTCCAATTGCTTAGAAAAATGGAAATCTTCAACTCTTCAAAGCTAAGGAAAATAGTCTCCAAAAACTAAGTTCTAAAATCCGAGTTCTCAAATGTAAAACTTCATTTAAACTAAAAATTCAAACAAGTATTTATAGTTGTAAAAAAGTGTGTTGCGAAGGATCACTCGGCGGAGTTAGTCGGGATCGCAGATCCACTCGGCGCAGTTAGTCGGGATCACCGCTCCACTCGGCGATTCTCCCTTTGGTCTGGTTCATCGCCTTTCTGAATTGTCCTTCAGAAACTTCAAGTTCTGTAACATTGGCTGATGGAGTACTGCATCGCGGAACTATTTCGTGACACGCCAACTGCTCCTCTCTATCACCGACTTTATTTTCTCCTTCAGTGCTTGGCACACTGGAACATTAGGCAAGACCATAGCCTTTCAGCGACTCTCGTAATGGTTTAGGTGATCCTAAGGCCGTCTTTTCTTCGTCTTTCCAGCTACCTTATTCCTTTTTGCGCAATAGTGTCCATGCTTTGTCTCTAACTCCAAATACTTGAAACTCATGGATTTTTATCAGTTATTGAGACAAAATATGCATTTGAAGACACTAAATCTATCAAAATAAACCCCTAAAAGAGTCCAAATCGTGGACTCATAAGTGGTTCCCGTGGTCCCTTGACCAGTAGCCACTCTAACTTGGCAAGCCCCCCATAAGGTGAAGGCAACCCCACGAGCCTTCCCACAGGCTGTGGTCTTCACTATGGGCGGTGAAGTGGCTCGTTAAGGGGAGCCTTTCTTGGGGAATCTTTGTGAGCTCACCTCCTCACCACCACGGGTCGTGAAGACCCTCGTGGTCATGGTGGGCAATAGCCTGGCCAATTTTGGGAAAGCCTTGGCCCTTGCCCATCTTCCTTGGCTCTAGCCCTCTTATCTCCCCCTTGGGAACATTCGTCCTCGAATGTTGATCTAGACACCTTACAGACTTAAAAGACTCAAGACGAGTAGCCCATCATGCATGCCAAATCAAAATAATGCACAATTCAAAGGAGGAAACATCAACTCCATCTCAACCTGCTCAATGCAATACAAGGAAGTAAGAATTACATCTAACAACCCATTATACATAAAAACTTCAACATTTCTCAAATTCGTTGGAGGAACTACCTTCTCCAACTCAAAGCATGCTCAAGTCACTAACATGAAGAAAATTATGCAATTATTCTCGAAAGCATACTAAAGCATGTTTGACAATTCATCTCATGAAACATATAGGCAACTCATACTAAATGCACAACAACATGAGGAAAGTAAATCGTACAAACGCATTTTCTTTCTAAACATGAACTTCTCAAGAACATGCATAACATAAGGAGATCCTGGAAACTTCTAAAACACCCATGACTCCAAAACATAAAACAAGCCACAAGGAACTCTTTGTCTCAAGCTAGAATAGGAATAAAAGAAGAGATTTGAGGATATCGGGACTCTCAACAATCTTGCTATCTAAGCATACCATCTCCCCCTTGGGAGAAAACCCCTACTAAGACTATCATAAAAATCTAAAAGTAGCATAGGGATCTTAATAAAACATTTACATCTATAGGCAACTATCAACATACCAGTGCCTTCATCCGGAGAGTCTTCTTGGTCCTTTCTAGACCGGAGTGCATAAAAGCGACCATAATTTGGAGCATTGGGACCTGAACCACGAAGAAAAGCTTGGTTGGCCTCTCTCCCTTTTGCCATGAATGTTGGGCAATCTCTCATCTTATGACCTTTCTTTCCACACCCAAAGCAACCACCCGTGTCGGCTAGGAACTTACCCACATGTTCCTTTCCGCATTTGGCACATGTAGATCTTTCAAACGAAGAACCGCCTCCATTTCCTTCTTGAGATTTAGGGTTAGACACCCTATCCATGTTGACCATTGGGAATCATTGGAGTAATCTTGGTTGGAGGACCTCTTTCTAAACCTTGGTTGTCCTTGTTCATTGGACCTAGCTTTTTTTACCTCTCTATTCTTTCTCTTGAGTTTTGACTCCTCAATTTGTTGGGCATACACCATAAGCCTAGAGAAATCTATGTCATGATGGAGCATTTCCGTACGACATTCTTCTCCAACTATGTCGGACACACCCATCAAAAACCTACTCATCTCATCCCTCGAATCCGCCACAATAGATGGAGCATACTTGGATAGTTGGGTAAATTTCAAGGCAGACTCCTTAACAATCATGCTACCTTGCATAAGGTTAATTAATTCTTCCACCTTAGCTTCCCTCAACTCTCAGAGAAAGAACCTATCAAGAAATACTTTCTTAAACAACTCCCAATATATGGGACCCGCTCCTACCGGCCTATTTCTTTTCCATTGATTATACCAAACCTGTGTAACACTCTTTAATTGTTAAGCGGCTAATTCCGCTTTCTCTACCGAAGTCACCCTCATGGCATCAAGTATTTTATAAACTTCTTCCACAAATTCTTGAGGATCCTCTCCCACTTTGGAACCAAGAAACTCGGGAGGGTTCATTCTTGCAAAATCCCTCAATCTAGAAGCCACATAATTCATATTCACCAGAGCTACCATCTCTCTAGTGACTTGAACCGTCATGGTTTGAGCTTGAGTAGTCAAAGCTTGGGCCAACATTTGGAGAGCAGCCTAATCTCCACATTCGACATATCTGAAGGATCAATTGGAGTTTGGTTAGTTTGAGGAGCTACTTGATTGACATTCTCACCCTCCACTTTTCTTGTGTTAGCCCTTAATGTATTCATATCCTGAAGACACAAAAGACGAATTTGGAGAGGGACTTTATAGAGTTAACTTCTATGCCACGACTTAAGAGTAATGAAAGAAGTCTAGTTTCCTAAACATCTTATAGCCTCTTATTCATTAATGTGGTGCGCTTCACACTATGAGCAAGCCCAATCTAGATGTGGTTTATGAGACATCATCCTAGAATCATTCTAAACTTTGTGCTCTAATTACCAAGTTTGTCATGACCCAGGGGTACACCCTAGATGTAACATGATGTATCTGACCCCGAAGGGGTCTCATACAACCCCTTAGCATATCATAACATACGATAAAAGAAATAACGCAGAAATTTTAAAACTTTATCCATACAATTGAAGACTTTTATAAAAGCAAGTGGAAGTCTAGACTTGTCTCATTGTAGCAATCTATTACAATACTTGAATTAAAAATAGGGTCACAGCCCTTTCAACATAATTCGAAAATGAAATAGTAGAAAGAAACTACAAATGACACATACGTCCTCGAATTATGATGACTCACCAACTAGCAAGGAGAATGATCAAATCCAAGCTCTAGCCACAAGAGGAAGCAAATTGAGTGCCAATCCCTCCACTTGGGGAAAAATGTAGAAAAATATGGGTTAGTACAAAAATGCACTAAGTATGATAGTCATGCATAAAATCATGAAATCATGCTAAAAATGACATTTTAGTTGAAAAGCATACACTTTACAAAGTTTGAGAATCATCATGCACATTAGTATAAAAGCATAAGTCACAAGCATCTTCAACATATAGATCATCATAGCATAATAGAACCATCTCTTAAGTAACCCTAAGTCATACTTGTGCAATGCATAGATAAGATCACATAATCCCATCTATACTAAGTACCACTTTTATGCCACCATATTCATACTTATCATTCTTTGATATCATCCTTAGTTAATACTCATAGACAAGGAAACATTCACCTTTAGTAATTCGTATCAAGGAAAGAAACTCATAGTAACAATCCACATTAAGCATATTTCATTTCATAAACCATCATAACAAAAAAGGGACACACCATAACTACTATCAAAGTCTACTTGTGCAATGCATGAATGAGATCTCATACTCCCTCCCACTCTAAGTAGTGCTTCTTGAGAAGCCATAGTTTATAATCATTCATTGTGGGGGTAAGCCCCAACATAGACCATGTGAACAAATCATGAAATCCAGTGTTACCCACACCAGAAAGGGTGTCCTACTTGCTGAAGGTAGAACCATTAATTTAGTTGTTAGGTCGATCCACTAGCTAAAGACCTATGATGGTACATAGTTATGGGATAAGGAGATTGCTACTAGATACCCCCCTCAACTCACGCATGGGCATCCATCTAAAGAGATTGCTAATAAAAATCCCACCTTAGCTCACGTATGAATTTCCATCTCAATCAATATCCACTCTGTGCTTAGCATTATTCCCCACTGAGTACTTAACATTTCATTACTTGAGTTTATTATTATGGAAGAATGTATCAACACTCAATCCAACATCATTCATAAGATAGCTCCTAGATTCAATAGGTGAGAATAACCTTTCAACCTAAGAATCCCCATATTGTGAGAAAACCTTTCACAACATATCATCATCATTCATAAGTGTATAATTGAGAATAGGCTTTCAATCAACACAACATCACTATCATAATCATAGAAACTTCATTGATACTTCATTCATATCTGTGTGTGTGAGAATAGCCTGTCAAACAATCCACAATTATATCATAGTCATAATCACTTTACTCTCAAAGTGTTCTTAAAACATATACATAAATCTCATAATCATGCATAATTCTCATACTTTTCCCTTCAAGGACCATGGATCATAGTTCATTAACACATCTAGATTTACTACATTACACATGGATGATAACATAATTCAAGTAATCAATTCATTGCATTCATAATTTTATAACATTCTACTTACATCAATCAATACCCACACTTTAAGATCGAATTTTAAAAAAATACGGTAATTCATGGATTCTTGAGAAATTCAACTTAAAATCATGTAAAATCATCAATATATTCATAAACAAACATAATTCAACCTTTAGAAACGAATTTGAAAGGAATCCATGATATTGAAGTCAAACCCTATCTTTTGGGTTTTCTAGTTTTGAAATTGGAGTTTTTGATGGCGATCCATGGGTGAAGGCTACCCATGGATGAAGAGATACCATACCTTATTGAAGATTTCCCATGAATTTGAGGATAAAATCTTGATTCGTCAAGCCCAAGCTCTAACTTTCTTCTTCTACTTCCTTAGAGTTCTAGAGAGAAATTTTTTGGAGAAGATGAACTCTTTTGGGTTTTGGGATTTTATAAGGTGAATGGGTTGTTTAATGACTTAAAAGGGCTTATATAGGTGTATAAAACTAAGGTAGAACGACCTCATTTAATAACTACCTAAATTGGAATACCTTAAATAACCCCCAGTTTAAAGTGGGGTGCCAGGCCTCATGACCAGGTTCACGACCGGTCAAGGGCACCACGGCTTGTGGTGGTGCCTGCGGTCCCTCGACCAGTAGCCACTCTAACTTGGCAATCCCCCCACAAGGTGAAGGAAACCACACAAGCCTTCTCACGGGTCGTGGTCCGTGAAGTGGCTCGTGAAGGGGAGCCTTTCTTGTGGTAGCTTTGTGAGCTCACTGCCTCACCACCACGGGTGGCACTACGGCTTATGGTGGCCACCATGGGTTGTGAAGACCCTCGTGGTCATGGTGGCAGTAGCCTGGCCAATTTTGGGCAAGCCTTGGCCCCTTACCTATCTTCCTTGGTTCTAGCCCTCTTCCCTTGACGTTAAGTCCTACGTTTAGGCTCTAGTTTAACCTACTAATTTCTGAGGTGTTACAGAAGAAGAAGAAGAAGAAGACAGAGGTGGTTCAAGTGGTGGGGTGTATGGAAGACGAAGGAGTGGGGTGGGGATGGTGGTACAAAGGGATTGAGGTGGTAGGGTATGAGGAAGATGAAAGAAAGAAAAATTATTGGCTAAAAAAAACCTTCTGTAGTAACCAACCAACCCCAAAAAACTCCTTATATCAGCTGGGGATCTGGGTCTGGGCCAATTCTGCACTACTTTAATCTTCTGAGTGTCAACTCAAATTCCTTCGCCAGACACAATGTGGTCTAAGAATGGCACAAATTCATGCCAGAACTCACACTTAGAAAACTTGGCATATAACTATCGATCTTTGAGAGTTTGGAAGAACATTCTGAGATGACTAGCATGGTCATCCTCATTACTCTAATAAACCAATATGTCATCAATGAATACGATAACAAACATGTCTAGATACGCCTTAAATACTCTGTTCATTAGATCCATGAATGTTGCACGAGCGTTAGTCAAACCAAATGACATAATAAGGAACTCATAATGACCGTAACAGGTCCTGAAAGCTATCTTTGGGATGTAATTTTCTCTCACTCTTAGCTAATGATAGCCAAATATGAGGTCTATCTTAGAGAAACAAGTGGCACCTTGAAGTTGGTTGAAAAGGTCATCAATTCTTGGAAGAGGGTACTTATTCTTTATGGTGACCTTGTTCAACTGGCAGTAATTGATACACATCCTAAGGGAACCATCTTTCTTTCTCACGAATAAGACAGGAGTGCCCCATGGTGAGACACTAGGTCGGATGAAACCCTTACTTTTTTAACTCTTTCAACTCAGTGGGGACCATTCAATATGGCGGAATAGAATTGGGTTGAGTATCAGGAAGAATATCTATTCCGAAGTCTATATATCTCTCAGGAGGGACTCCAGGAAGATAGTCTGAAAAGACCTCTAGAAACTCACTCATAACTGGAACTAACTGAATAGGTGGTGTCTCAACACTAGAGTTATTAACTTGGACTAATTGATAGATTCACCCCTTAGAAACTAACTTTCTAGCGTTAAGGTATGAAATAAAATGACCTTTAGGAACTTCGGAACTACTCCACTCTAAAACTGGCTCATTAGGAAACTGAAACTTGACTACTCGGGTTCTACAATTGACTAAGGCATAACAAGCGTGAATCTAGTCCTTGTGATAGACAAAGATGGTACAATCACGGTAGACTCTTTCTGCTAGAATATACTCACCCACAAATGTGGAAACAATGAAGGGCTCAAGAAGTTGTTCACGGGAAAATACCGAACCTCATGGCTACATAAGGAGTCATGAAAGACAAACTCGCACCTGGATCAAGCAAGGCATAAACATCAAAAGTAAAGACTTTAAGCATATTAGTGACAACATCTGGTGAGTTCTCCTGATCCAACGACTAGCTATGACATACAGACGGTTCATACCTCCCATTGTTCGTGATATAACTCATCTCTGGGTATTTCTATCTGTTGGAGCTGCTGAAGAAGATTGGGCTCTATTACCCCCATTACCCTGCCTGTTTTTAGGGAACTCTCTCATAAAATGACCCGTCTGACCACACTTGAAGTAGGTATTGGAGCCATCATTACATGCTCCTGGGTGGTTCCTACCACACTTAGTATATGTAGGCGTCCAAGTAGCCCCTTGTGCCACACTACCTTGAGACTAAGTAGGTGGATCTATGATATTGTGGACTTCTGGTTCTTGTGATCATTCATGTTCCTTGGTGCAAATAACTAGCTGACGATGGAGCAGGTCCAGGTGACCTCTACTAGGAGGATGACTGATTTACATTCCAGGTCTTCTGCTGGTTGGACTCATTGGTTTGTTGTCTTAGCCCTCTTACTGTAGAACTTTTCCCTATCTTCTAACCTATCATCCTCCACCTACTATACATGAATCATAAGCCTATCTATGTCTATATTGTAACACCCCAAAATTTTTTTGAGCCAAGACTGAAACCATTCTTTGTCGTGAGTAGAATTTTACTGAGGAATTTAAATTTTCTTAAGTGTTAAGGTCACTAGATGTAGCACGTTGTGTTCCAAAAAGAACTAAAGAGAATTCATTCAAGTCATTCGTAAGTTCTTTTAAGTTTTGGGTCAACTTTAAATGACCATAACTTTCAGTACATGATGATTTATTTGGCCCATAAGATATCAAATGAAAGGTCTTTGGATTATCTTTCCAACTCCACCAAGTTTGCTAAGTTTCGAGTTTTGATTAGTGAGATATTCCCGTTTGAAGTTAGCCTGTCCAGTTAAGGATAGTTACTCGAAATTATGAGGGGTATTTTGGTATTTTCCTTACCCCTTCAACTTTAATCGTTTTAGTAATAATTTAGGGGTCTAAACTAATTAGAATCAGTTTCATTCATCCCCAATACGCTTATGGTATTAGAAGAGAGTTCAAGAAGAGAAAAGAGGAAAGGTTCAAGGCATTCGTCTAGATTCTTGAGTTTTGTTGCGGATTTTCGCCAAGCGTTTGATCCCTAAGAGATATGTAAATTTTCATAGTGTTGGGTTTGTAGACACGTAATTTTTGACCGAACTTGATGTTTTATACAAAGTTTAGGGCTTCAATATTCCATTTATATTTGAATTAAATATTTTAATTTCTATCTTATTTTAGTTAGTTATTTTAAAATATTTGTAAACTACAAAAAATAGAGTCACATTTCAAGGTAAGTTTTATTTTCAATGGTTAACAAAATGTATGAAAAGTTACGAAAAATATTTGTTTTTAAATTAGATTTGATAAATAAGCTAGTATTTCTTAATTATATTTTTAGATTAAATTATTTAACTTTTCTTAAGTTTTTATCAGTTCAAAATAATCAGCAAATCTTTTATTATATATATTTAAATATATTTTTTTGCACACTCCTCATTTATCCTAACTACTACCAAATTCCCCACTCCCTTAAACCTCTCACCCACACCCACATTCCACTCAACTATACTCTACCTCCCTCTCACACTAACTAACAACACCCTTTTATTTTTTTCTCTTCTCCATGCCTACACCTATTCGAATTCCTATATAATACACCTACAAACTACACCTCTCATATATACTAACACACACGACACAACCCAAGAAACAAAAAAAATAAAGAAAAAAAAATACACACACACAAACGTGCGGCGAAAAAAAGGAGAAAGAACCCCCCTCATTCCCACATATCACCAACACATTACTATATGAACACATCCTTATGCAGCAACATACAAAAAAGAAAAAGACACAAAAATCTGTATACTACAAAAACACACGCATGTACACAAAACCCATTTTTCATCCCAGACGGATATTAATACACACACGACACAACCCAAAAAACAAAAAAAGAAGAAGAAAAATCAGCAAAAAGGAAGAACAAAAAATATTATATCATATACACTTAACACAAACACACGCCTAAGGAAAAACAAAAAACAATACCATCAGCCATACCAAAAAAGATCACATCCTACCCACACAAAACTATACCCACACACGTAGAAAAATCAAAACATTTTTATTCCTTCGAACCCCACACCCCCTAGATTCAAAACAATCCATCCACGTCAAAATGAAAAAGAAAAGAAAAACACGCACGAAAAAAAAGAGTTGAGTTCGAGGTTTGCTTTGTGGTTTCGAGTTCGTGGTTCCAATGATCTTTTCGTTTCCTGAATTAATTTTCACAAGAGGTATACTGAATTCTATTTTTTAATTTTATGTCATGATTGTGCAAGAATTGATTCCAATATATTAAAGTTGTTCATATTTCGTATATGTTTGACTCATTAATATTTTTTAATGTAATTAAATATGAAATATATTGAAATTTTTACATGGTTAAATTTAGAGTAAAAATATCACACCTAGTTATTTCTTGTTTTAAAAAAAATGTATTTTAGTCATGTATTTTGTAATGTATGGTTGTTTGATAACGTGATTGCGCCATGAGTGATTATTAAAACATATTCATAATGTCCCGCGTTTAGCTAGACTGTTAAAACCTATATAGTTAGTTTATTTGAAATTGATTGTTGAAGGCTTAGTTTGCTATTAAACTTATTCACCATATTAGAAGATCATCTTTTAAGTGAGAGAGGAAAATTATGGGTGTTGATAATTTTACTATGAGTCAAAAAGTTTGTTTGTTTAATTGTTTTGAAAGATAAAAAATAATGGGTGGGTCCAACTTTGATAAGGAAAATAAGATCTAAACTTCAATAATTTTTTTTATCCGTTTTGATGTAGTGAAAATGGTTAAGCTTGTAAAAATAATTAAAAATAATATTAGAATTCATTAAACAATTAGACAAGTATAAACACGTATTAAAATTTTATTTTAACATAGAATGTGGTTACACATCTTTTTTTTGAGACACTAAAAAAAATTCAAGGATGTGGTGACACACCTTGGTCAAATTATTTGTAATAGTTAACTTTCCTTAAATGTACTCTAAAATTTGTAGACTGAAAAATTATTAGGTGATGCACTCGAGAGAAGAAATCAGTTATGTTTCTAAGCTATTGTATGTCAAAATCGAGAATGCAGTTATGCATTTGGTTTAAGACTAGTAAAATTCAACATTATAAAATATAAACGAATCATGAAATGTAAACAAAATTTATCCAAAAACAATTTTAAGTAAGTATAAGTCAATAAGAGCGACCGTACTAGAACCACGAGACTCGAGGGATGCCTAATACCTTCCCCTCGGTCAACAGAATTCCTTACCTGATCTTTTGTTTTTGTAGACCCAAACTAAAGAGTCATTTCCTATTGACAAGGGATTCAAAAATGTGACTTGGAACACCATAACTCAATTCCAAGTGGCGATTCTGAAAATAAAATAATCCCTATTCAATATTGTCACTTTAATTGGAATAACCCTATCCCGCGTGCGAAAATAGGGGTGTGACAGGGTTCATTCACCCACACTCCAATCATGAGTTATTATATGAATTTCATCCATAAGTTTGGGTATATTGAGTTCTTGATGAGTTCTTGATGAGTTTCTTGAAGTTTGAGTTTCATTCTTTGATTAATGAGGTTTGATAAATTCTTGAGATGAATGTTAGGAGTTTGAGGGTTTTTTTCGAGTGAATTTCATATAATTAAGTTGGGTAAACGAATCTAAGGGAGTTGGGAAGAAACCATTCGATTTTAGTCACAGTAGGGTCAGAAAATGAGCAATGAAATTCGTCGGGGTTTCTGGGCATGGGCTGGTGCGCCGCCCCACCATTGGGCCAGCAAAGGTTGTCTGTAGTTCAAGGGTTGGCTCCTTGCACCACTCAGTGCGCCAGGGTCACCTGCCCCCACCCATTTTTTGTTGTTTGGCCTATTTGAGTTCCTTCAAAAGGTACCTTTACTCCCCCTTGATTCTTACTACTCTAAACTACTTATAAACATTGATAAATAATTCCTAACATGAATCATAACCTAGATTTTATAATTTAAATTCAAGGTAGAGTTAAGACACAAGTCTTGAGAATTTTTTCGAGTATTTTGATAAAGTCCCTTTGAGTCTTTTTGAAAATTCTCCTATAATTACTAATAACTTGTTTCAAGACTCGAGTAATTGAGTATGAGAATGAGGAGAATGTATTCATGAGTCTACATTATCATTGAGATCCTTGAGCCGAGTCGTTCATGCCCATAAATTCCGCGTGAACTCCAAAATTTGAGTGTCTTTGAGAGGAGTTTTATCTTCAAGTTCTAAGTTCTCGAACATTAAGTTTTAATCCTTTTGACATTATATTCCTACTTATGGGACTACTACATGTTACCCATGAAGTCCTTGAGTTGAGTTGTTCACGCCCATAATTCCGCATGAACCCTAAGAGTTGAGCTCTTGAGCATTTGATAATTATTCATAATTTGTTTTAATACTTGAGCATTTGAGTTTGAGGAAGAGTAGATTTGAGTTCATTTTCTTCAAAATGATATATGGGAACCATGTATTCTCAAGAGTAAATGTTTTTACATTTAAGATGAGAGGAAACACCGATTTCCAAAGTAGTTCATGAGCAGTTTTTAGTACTATCTCTTTTAAGAGAAATATTTTTGAGTAATAATATCAAAGTTGAGGAAGAGGAAATGTTTTCTTTAAAACATATGAGATAAGTTATATTTTTAGGAGTAGTATTGAGAAACGATATGAGGGAGAGTTCTAACAACTCACATCCCCCATATACAATGTAGCCAACGCGGGTAGAAAGAGTCATACTTTTTAGATGATTACTTATAGATTTTTAGCATTGACTAGTGGATCCACTTAGTGAGTAGGTTCTATACCCTGGCAAAATATAGGACAGTTCTGGCAGCGTGGGCTAGAGGATGTATCATCCCACAGCTCCTAGTGATGGTTGTCGGTTAGAGAATCTCCAAGGAGTTATGTTTTGTATTTTTATATACAAACTGAGTTCTTATTGTATTCTTCAATACATTGAGTTTCTATCTACTGTTTTAAAAGCTTTCCATATATTGCATTTTTTATTGGTGTTTCATCTTGAGTAAAGTATCTAGAGTTGAGTATATTATTATTGAGTTGAGCCCTATTTCTCTACGTTTAGTTGAACTATGTTTCACATAGTTGAGTATCTTACTGTTGAGTAGAGCCCTATTTCTCCGAGTTGAGTTGAACTATGTTTCACAAAGGTGAGTATCTAATTGTTGAGTTGGGCATTATTTCTCTAAGTTGAGTTGAACTATTTTTCACAGAGTTGAGTATCAAATTGTTGAGTTTAGCCATATTTCTCTGAGTTGAGTTGAACTATGTTTCACAGAGTTGAGTATTTTATTGTTGAGTTGAGCCCTATTTTATGATGCAGATACATGTATTAAGGGTCATCAACAGAAGCTTCGGTTATACCATTTGCAGTTCGAGTTAGCTTTGGTGAGCCTCCTTATTTCCGGAGGATTTCATTTACTTTTTAGTTTTTTCAAGATGTCGTGGTTCTTGTCCCGACTTCCATATTTGTCATTTAGAGGCTTCATAGATGGACAATAGAGTTTGAGTAGTCTGTTTCATTTATTTTGTTAAATGTTTCTAAGACTTGAGTTGCCTGTTTCTGGCTAGTTGAATATCCTATTATATTTAGAGTTAATCCTTTGATTTAAAGGTTTGTATTTGAGTTCAATGAATTTTATTTAGTTTTCAGCTTTTGTATGAATAAGTTAGTCTTTTGCTTGTAGTCAGACAGGATGAGAGTTCGCTTGGGGACCAACAATGGTTCTCGAGTGCTGGACACGTCCAAGGTTTAGACTCTAGTGAAATGGGAGCCTCTTGACCTTGAGGATTAGAATTCCTCCTCAAATAGCTCCTCATAAAGGCATGATCTTAAAAGACACGCAGAAGCATGGATAAGAAGAAACTATATTGAATTGAACTCTATCATACGAACAGGAGTAAGAAGAAAGTGAAATGTTTCTAAATGTCGTAGCCTTCAAATTATATATATGCCGCGCTTCACACGGATAAGAAGGACTCTTCTAGAAACGACCTCATAGACACCCTAGGACTCTTGAACTCTGTGCTCTGATACCAAGTTTGTCAGGCCCCGAGCCTACACCCTGGACGTGGCTATGATCCCCAAGCAAACCCTTGGCCCAACTAACTACTTAGCGGAAAACTCACTCAAACAGTAATAGGCTTAGAATAGAAATCAATCTCAAAGTAAAACTCACTAAAGATGTCTGAAAGTACTCATTGTTATAAATAAGACAATTTAAAAAACATCTCAAAATAAAAGGGAAATACTGAGAGACTCCTCAACTCTAACTATCTATGAAACCTCTAATACTAGGATAGATTTAAGGAAAATACCCACGACAACTCAACAATGACAGACAAATATATGTGAAATCCTCTGGAAAGTAAAGAGGCACACCAAATCTGTGAACTCTTTTCGAGAGAAGTTTTTATTGGTTGTATGGTGGTTTTGATTAATAAGCTTCTCCTTCCCTTACTCTGTGTATATATGTATACTCCCTATATGTTTTTGTCATAGAGACTTTATACAGTACTAAGTATTAACATTATTAGCATAGGCTCACCTTCACGCTAATTACGTCGACATGTTTGATGAAGAAAAAAAGAAGTCTCTTCAGAAATACCTTCATTCCTTTTCAATTCTCATAGTTGAGTTATTTTATTATTCGTATGGTGTCTAAACAAAGCGACATACACCCATTTGAAATTGAGTTAAAGATTTTGTTCGAGTTATTTGGTCCATTGTCCAAGTTCCATCAAATTTTTTGCAGATGGTTTGTTAGGAGTAGGGGTGTCAAATGGGTGGCTTGAGTTGAAATTGGAGATTAAAAAATGGGTTTAAATAAAAATTGGGTTGGGCCGTCGATCACCCGTCAAGGTTTACTTCGGGCTTAAATGGGTTGAGTTTAAATTGACTGAAAAATAAGTTGGGTCTTGACCCATCCAATTTGACGCATTTAATCGCAATTTTATTATATTGTTATTTAAGTTTTATAACCACAATTTGAATTTCAATTCAACAAAATTTTAAAAAAATAAGTTACAAATGGATAGATAAATCAATGCAAATACGGAGTCTTAAAACGCGTTAAAATTGGAGATTAAATTGGGCTCAACTGAAGATTCTCTTAAAATGTAAAGGCCTGATGAGTTGAGATTGAACCAAATTCATGTTTTTATTGGAGATGATTTTATTGGTTGTATGATGGATTTGATTGATCAGCTTCTTCTTCCCCTGCTCTGTGTATATCTGTTTACTCCCTATACGTTTTTGTCTTAGAGTCAAAGAATTCAGAAGTGAACTAATATCTAGATGAATCAGTTCATATATATCTTCTTGCAAAATTCAATATAATGACTTTAAAATTATCTTTACTTCTCAATTTCGTCATTTTTATGCTTTAGAGATATGGTGAATGTTTAAAAATTTTAAGTGGTTAAATAATGATATAAATTTTTGAAATTTTGGACTTCATGTGAGTACCTCAATTGAGTTTTTCCATTGATTTAATAAATCAAAAGTCTGATGTTTTCTAATCTTCCTAAAACATTTTCCTTCCTTTTAGTTTTGATCTACTCAAACTTTGTACTAACAATTGAGATAATGAGTGCAAATGAAATATAATTCTATTGGTAGTGAAACCTTCTTTTCTTAATTCCGATGACTTTTCCGGGTAAAACAATATATCAACTAGGCCTTGTTTAGGAATGGTAAAGATGATATTTTATAGTAACACAATCTAACTTTAAACCAATACAAATATCCATAAAAGATTTTCTACATTTATTTGATAGTTATAGGTTTCGTTATCTCTGTACATATAGAGTTGGTTATAGATGGATAGAAGGGGGATCATATTTCATTAAGGAACAATATAATTGGATATTTTAAAGGTAATATAATTTAACATGTTCGAATAAGACATCAGAATCTAAGAAATTAAAAATAATACTTTAATATTTCATGCACCACACATGTATATATACTAGTATTAGTTAAAAAAAGGAAGTAACATATTGCCTTATTTTACCAAGATGTTTATTCTCCATATAGGTACTGACTTAAAAAGCCTGGCCTTCACTACCATTCCTGTTATGTACTTGGCCTCTCACTTGGGGTGATAGCTCCACTCAGTTGTATGTAAGGATTTACCTCCATAGGATAACTTCACTTGATCATAGCTACACATTAGCTTCATGTAATGATTCCACTAGATCATAGTTTTCTGGAAATTTAAGGAAACAAACGAAATAACATCAGTAGGAAAAAGTGGAAATGGGCACTCTTTATGTAACACCTCGGAAGTGCATAGCTCAGTTGGAAGTAGAAATGTAGCAAATTTTGGTGCAAAAATTGTTGGTGTAGTGGTTCATAAGTTGGGTTTACAGGCCGTACATAGTTTTATAGCTCGTGGAAACCTGTGGTTGATGCCTTAAAATTTCTGAAAATGTTTAAGTCTCAGATCTAGTTGTACGAGTCACCGTTACGACCCGTGGTTAGGAACATAAGTCTTAATTGGGTCTTGTAGATGTAGTCTTAAGGACTAAGTGATTTTTGTGCCTTGAGTTCTATGACTAGACTTTACAAGTTCTACTTAGTTCTACGACTAATAGATGGTGTGTCGTAGTTATCCCTCAAAGATTTGATGATTGCATTATTGGGTTATACGGCTGGCCAATACGGGGGCGTAAAAGGAAACATGATTTGTACTTAGTGTTCGTGGTTTGACTATTCTCCATACCCATTTTACGTGGAGGTTATATGGGTGTATAAGGAATGACGGGTCGTGAAAGTGTGTCATGAATTATAGTCAGAGGCTTTGACTTTCAGTCAGTTCATTGACAGACGGACAATACGGTCCGTAAAAGCATGTACGGATCGTAGAAGGTGTTCATAGAAATGTCTAGTAGTTATTCTCTTAGGATTATTTGGGTCTTTCCCTACTCTTTTAATTCCAATACGATATCGATTTAAGAGTGGTTTGAAGTGTATAACTGATTTCCCTAAGACCCTATCCACCCCATTCACCCTCATTCTCTCAAACTCCAAATTCTCGCTCAAGTCTTCTCTCCTAAGGAAGAATAAGGATTACAAAGCTCCAAGGGTTTCAAGTCTCCTCTACCAAATTTGAATTACGGTTTCATCAAAGTTTGTGGGAACTTCATCAATGGGTTATTCTCCACCCATTGAGTCCCAAAGAAACCTAAATTTTCAATTATGATTCTCAGCCCATTCTAGTGTGTCATGATTTTCTTATGGGTTCAATTGTTTTTAAGTTTATTCATCATCATTGATATTATCATGCATGATTTGATCATAATTCATATCTTTAATGATATTTTTATGAAACCATGCTACACAAGTATTTTATGTTTATGAATCAAGCTATGATGATATACATGCATTATGTTCTGAAGCATTTTATGAATGAAGTATGCTTTCAAATAAAGTATCAACATGTTATATGGAATTATGGTTCTTCCATTTGAAGTACTCCTCATTATGAAGATTATCATGATTTAGATGCTCTTGATTAAGTATCTTAAAGAGTATGCTATGAATCATGATATAAAAGGAGTTATTCTTATGACTATGATATTTTATGAATGACTTGATATTACTAGATTCTTACTGTTTCAAAGATTATGAATATGATTATTATCATGCTTGTTTTCGGTTGAGAGTTTACTTAGCACCGAGTTAGACTAGTGGTGATTATCCAGGTCCCAAAATTACATTCCCCCATAGGACTTAGTCTTAATTAACTCTAGCTAGTGGATCCATCTAAGCTCATAAATAAGGTCCTTACCTTGGCAAGTAGGACACTCTCTTTTCGATGTGGGATTAGTACATGTGCTACTAAGTTGACGTCAACAAATGGAAATGAGCATATAAATCAATAATTTTACTATGAAATGTATATGGCAGTATTTGAAGTTCAAAAACCATGTTTTAGGGCAAGGAAAGCCTTACCACAATGCATATTTACTTTAGCTGCAGAAGTGAAAATAAGATTTAAATATAACGTTATCATACGTGTATAACAGTTTGTCACATAAAAGATTAAAGATTTAATAACAAATGATACTGTCATAAAGAGAGTGTGACTAAATTACATTTCTTTTTGAAAAAAGAAAAAGAAAACAAGTTTGCTTTTAATATCAATAAACTCACCTTACTTTTAAAGCACATATATTCATGGCATCTTATAGTGGAGTAACTTCCCTTGTATCCACTGGTGATGTGCTTGCAAATTCCACTCTATAGTCATTTCTCGAAAACAGGGATTTATGTAGAATGCACATATTGAAGAGAAAAATATATATGTTTAAACTAATTAACGAAAATCCATGGCAGGGGCATCCTTTTCCCAGCCTATGGTTGTAGGAAAGCCAAACGCCAGTTTAGGATAAATGAGCATATATGAAGAAAAAAATATTTCCTAAATCTAAATATTGTTAGTGAAGAAAATTTTAGAGAATCTCATAAATAAATAATCTATTAATAATATCATTTCGAAATCAATTTTAGGTGTCTTCGTTGTTGAAATTTCAAACTTATTTTTTGTAAATTTATATCACTAGACAGTGTCTTGTGATATTTTATCAAAAATAAAAGTAAAAATAGAAATCTCAAACTATATTTGACCATGTAAATGCTTTTCATACTATTAATAAATAAAATTTAGGATAATTTTGTCATATATGAAAAATAAATTATTTACTAAATCTTAAAACTATTAATGGAGAAAAAATTTAAATTCCCATTGGTCAAATAATTTAGGATAAAACAAGCATAAACATAGATAATTTCCTATTAACTAATGTTTGACTAGAAGGTTTTAAAAAATACATATTTTAACCTTTTTTTCCATTTTAGGGGATCCCAAAAAACTACTAGGGGTCGTTTGATGTGAAGGATAACACCAAATAGTCATGATATAAAATTATAGTGCCACTTATTTTGTTGTTTAATTGGCAAGTCTGGGACAACTTATCCTTGAATTAATAAGACTCACATGACATAACATAGTCAATCCAGCTCAACATATTATGTTATATTTCATAAATCAAATTGTATAACATCACTCGTCACACTAGTATATATATACCTGCGCTTTCTTTTTCTCTCTAGAACAAAAACCATTAAACATGAAACACTCTCTAACTAATTTCTCCAGAATTCATCTCAGAAAATTCACTGGCAAGCTGCAATTGAGGTGAACTGCTTGAAAAAAAAAACTCAATCATTTCGATTTGATCATCGATTTCGTTAGAATTCATCATGTAGAATTCACTTGTGAATTGTGATCATCTACCATTTTATTAAGTGTAACCTGATTTTTATTGTTAAATTATATGAACTTTCTCGTTTAAATGATTAAAAATGAGAAAAAGGAAAACATTTTTTTATTACTCATTTTAAACAAATGGTTTTAGTGATGATTTTGATTTTTTCTTTTTGTTGTTGTCGTTGTTGTTGTTAATGTTAGCAATGATTTCGAAATTAGTAAATCTACCTGAATGGGATTTATTTATTTTTGACCTTCAATATTTTTGGTGTTCTGTTTGACCTTATTTTCCATAATTGACTTTTCAGGTGGGGAGAGAGATTTGCTCTTTTTAATATATTTTTTCATATTTTCAAAATATGTTCTAATTATTTTATGTACATTTTTTTATTTGATTTTTGAAGTGGGAGATTTTAGCATTGGTAGAGCTAGATAGCTATTATTCGTTGTTGGAGGACTGCATCTGAAATAGTGGAAATGGTAAAGTTTTCGACTAGAATTATTGATGAGTCCACCATTTGGACTCATTTAGGACTTTATTTTGATAGATTTAGTGTCCTCAAATGCATATTTTGTCTCAATAATTAATGTAAATCCTTAAGTTTCAGGTATTTGGAATTTGAGGCAAAGCATGGACACTACTTGGCATAAAAGAAACAAGGCGGCTGAAAAGACAAAGAAAAGAAGGCCTGAGGATCGCCTAATGCATTAGGCGAGTCGTTGAATGGCCTTAACCTCACCTAATATTCAGTGTGTTGAGCCCTAAAGGAAAAGATCAAGTCTGCGAGGAAAGGGAGCAGTCGGCATGTTGCCAAACAGTTTCGCAAAGCAACACCATATCGCCCAATGATTCAAAACGCGAAGATGCTGAAGGCAAAAGCTGAAAGGCAATGAACCAGACCAAAGGGTGCATCGACGATCCCGACTAGCTGCGCCGAGTGATCCTTCGCATCACAAATTTTTGGAAACTATAAATACTCATTTAATTTTGTAGCTTAGTATGAAGTTATAGAGAATTATTACAGAGACTTAAAATATTTTCAGTTTTTAGTTCTTAGAGTTTTTGGGAGACATTGTTCTTGAGCTTGAAGGTTTTGAAGGTTTTCAACTCCACGAAATTGGAAATGGGTATCCAAGAATCTTCATCTTCAACGTGTTTAAAGACATTTTCTATCATACCCACTTGATGGAAACACTTGTTGGTATTGATTTCTATCTCTTTTTCATGTCTAGCTAAAACCCCAATTCTTGGGGTGTGATTTTGTGAATATGGGTTAAATTTCCTATTGGGTATTGCTTATTGTTAGTCTATTTGTTGTTTAAATGTGATTTCGTTTGATAGTTGTGTTTGAACTTAATGGGATTGTAGTTGCAAATATGATTTCATCTTAGTTATTTTGGCCTGCTCGAGAGAGAGGTTTTAAAACTAAGACTACTAAATCGATAGCCAGTGGTTATTGGGTCATCGTGGGTTCAGCTTGAGAGAGTGAATCCTAGACCTTCTCCCACACATTCAGCTCGAGAGAGTGAATGGGATAAGGCAGAGGCTGTGCTTAAGTGCTACAACTCGGTGTTCGAGAAAAACCGAGTTGATTCGGGGTAAGTTGCTCGAGAGAGAAACCCCACTAAAGTCTAGCCTAGTTACAAATATTCAGCGATTTACTATCAATAGCATTTACCCAATAGTATATTTTATCACATATTCCTATCACATCCCAAGAATCCCGACTCCCTATCTCATATCTTTATATTTTTGCTATTTTTGACATTAATTGAATACAAACCCCCCATTGATAATTGACATTCGTGTCACCTTCTTGATTTATTATGTTTTTTACTCGTTAATGATTATAGCTATGATTGATTAGAACTTGATTTTACTTTTCTATTAATTCTTGCAACCACTCCCTTGGGACTCGACCCAATCCATTAGGTTGGGTTATATTACTGCACGCGATCGTTGACACATGAATTGGAAGTCGTGTCTTCAATTACGTCAAAACATCAAAATGGAGCTGCTGCTGGGGAGTTGTGTTAGTTGAGAATTTTTAGTTTGGTAGAATTTTGGTTCTTATTAGTTATAGTTTTACTCACTTAATTTTTAGCTTTTTGATTTGCCTGTTTGAGCTTTGAAGTAGAAGAGGTGAGTATGTCGAGCAAATAGAGTTTCCTTCATTATAAATAATTATGTTCAGGGATCACATTCTAACCTTCAAACAATTGGAAGGTGAACGGATTCATGAGGCATGGGAAAGGTTTAAAGAACTGCTAGTTCAATGCCTGTCTCATGAAATTCCCAATATAATCCTCTTGGATTGCCTTTACAAAAGTCTTGGTCTCGGAAACAAGGTATTGGCTGACCAACTCATTCTGTATGGTATTACAGAACAACCCTATGTGATAGCAGCCCACCTGCTTGATAACATGACTGAAACAAACCAGGAAGTACAGAAGTACTTTATGTTGGCCGCACTGATGACTCAGATGGATGAGTTGGCCAAAAACATAGCGGAGATTGAAGTCCAATGCAAAAGGAAAGACAAATACATCCCTCCTCATGAGAGAGAAAGGGCTAAGGACAATGAGGGTAAATGTGTCAAAGGAATGCTCTCGATCATTCTCCACAAGGTGAATGAGCATGATAGGGAGCTGGAAGAGATGAAGGAGAACATCGAAGTAATGAAACAGATGATTGGTTCTCATTCCAGATTGATCCTGCTGCTCGAGAACCTTACGGGTCATGTGATGCCTTATCTCCACTCGTCGAAAAATAGGGGGTTGCCAAGTAATGCTATAGCTAACCCCAAGAATGAAGTATGAGTGTTGACTTGCATCATGCCATGACGTTAACTAAGACACTTCTTGGGAGGCAACCCAAGTTTTTAATATTTTGATATGTTATTCTAGAATAAAGGTGTGTTGATTGTGCAGGTTAAGGTGTGTGAATTGTTTAAAAAGTACAGGTCGGCGAACCAAAAGACCAGGAGGCGCATCGCCAATGAGGTCGGCGACTCTAACCTAGACCGTCGTTAGACTTAAAACAAATTCAAATGAGAGTCTGTAAAACTCGGTGAGCCAGTGAAATTATTGGTGAGTCACCGAATTGGTCAATGATGCCAATTTAGTCCACCATTTGGATCCTGAATATAACTGAAAGCCCTATATAATTCGGCGAGGCAAGGGATCGTTCCGCGTGTCATTGAGTGGGTCGGCGATCACGACTAATGTCGCCGAATGGGCGTGAATTGGATGGTCTTTAAAAAGGGTTAATGGTTTAAACTTTCAACTCTTTCCCTTACCCTCGCTTTTAATCATCCAAATCTCGCACCTATTTAGTATTTTGAATATTTTTGCATTTCCTAAGTATTGTATTCGTTGACTTGTGCTTAGAGTTAGAAAACTTTGCCGCCTAGCATTTCAAAATTTGTATTATTTGGCATAAGAGGTTGGTTTTTCGGACCCCATGTTCATTTGTATCATATTTTGTACTCATTTGCAGATGATCTGATCTTAGTGTTGTGTGCTGGGCCTCCCTGATCTTAGCTGTTTTGAATATGCCTATTTTTAAATTTGAAACTCTTTCCCGTTTTGTTATGATTGTTGAAATTCCATATTCTTGCGCTTTAAAATGAATTAAGATTTGGGGGGTTTGTGCTTGTTTGTTGTTTAGTTAGGTTGGGTGAAGTCTGAATAACCCTTATTTGCTCCCAGCGGCATAAGTTGCCTGATGATAGAGAGCGTGACGTCGTTTTAAAGAAAAGTCATAGATTGGCTAAAATTGGCAAAATCGGGAGATGTTTGAGTATTCTGGGGCAATGGGTGCTATGGGTCTTACTTAAATTTGAGCAGTGCATGGTTTGATTTTGTTTTCGGGGGATTGGGGGTTTGAATTCGAGAATATGGGTTGAAAATAGGCACGTTGGGTCATTTGGCGAGCTGGGTCGAGTTCGTCGAACCGCTCAGCGGTTCGCCTAATTCCCTCATCTCGCATTTAATTTAATGCTAAACTTGTTGTTTGCCTCTGTAACTTTTGACGAGAAGCCTGAGGTCGCCAAACGCACTCGGTGACTCGTCGATTGTCTCTTGTTCACCCTTTGTCTTCACCCCTAAACCCTTGCTGCACTGTAACTTTCGACGAGTTACTCCTTGCTTGCCGAATGATATCGGCGATTCCCCAAAAGGCCGATCCCATCGCCGACTTGCCATAATATTTAAGCCAACCCTTTCAGCTAGCCTGATTCAGCTCGCCAAAGTAGATTGGCAATTCGCCGAGTAGCTTGGCGAGTTCATCTGCAACCGCTTCTCTATGAAATTGATTAAGCCCTCTTAACGTTTTCTTAATATTTTTCCAGGCATGGTGAGGACAAATATAGACGAGCCATCCCGTAAGATAGTACGGGGTATTACAATTAATGAAGGAGGATCAAATTCTCCAAGAAGAGGAAGACAAGAACAACCACCACGTGATAAAGGAAAGGGAAAGAGGCCCATCTCTGACAGGGTTACTGCTAGTCCCCAGGAAAATTTATCTGAACCTGATGACGACCAACTGCTAAGACCCCAGCATTCTGAGCCCAGGGCTAGATATTACTCCACATCTACAGGAGCCTCTCCATCTCCAACACCACCACACTCAATGCCAGAACATGCACCTAATGTGGCTCTTGTGCCACCAGTTGTTCCACCACCTAGGCTCCTTAACCAGTTGAAGGGTGACGGGCTACGAACTAGTCTCGAGGAGAAGATCTTATCGATTGAAGGTCTTTCAGGAAAGTATTCCAATGTAACAGACACCCTTGACTTTCATAGATTTGGGCAGTTCACAGGTCCCGAGGCCCTTATATTCCTTCATGGGTCCGGGAATTCTATATGGCATATGGTGAGTTAGTCCCAAAGAGTAAAAAGAAGGCGAGTGAGTTCAGACCAGTTAAGTTGTTCATGGTTCGGGGAAAGGAAGATCAATGCAATAGAGAGTACATCAACTCTTTGCTTGACAGAGGGCATGACTTTGACTTCCCCAACCTAACTACCGCTACAGCTTCATTGGATGAACTAAAGGGCTGTCTGGCACCCCTCATTTCAGAAACCACCCCGAGGTGGATCGAGGTGGGAGTCCCAATTGAGAAAAGGGACTTGAATGTTGCTGCACGTTATTGGTTTGGATTTATCAGCAGCTCCATCATGCCCTGCCAAAATGAGTACGTTCTCCGTCTTTCTAAGGCAGCGTGTCTGGGATCGATTATTTCTAGGAAGAGCATTAATATGGGGCTTATTATTGACCAAGAGATGGCCATGAGGGCCAAGCAGAGTCAGACCTCGCTGTCTTTCCCAGTATTGATCACAAAACTATGCTAGCGAGCAGGAGAGCCTCGGGATGATACGAGGGATATTGAGATTACTCCTTCCTCCTCCACTGATATCCAGTGTATTGAGGCCAAGTACACTAGAGAGGAGGCTGACAGGAGGAGACAAGCCTGATGTATGCGTAATCAAGACACAACTTCCAATTCAAGTGTCTACGATCGTACAATAGTAATATAACCAAACCGAATAAGTTGGGGTCGAGTCTCAAGGACCAATGGGGAAAATTCTAGGTGTCATCATGCATGGTTCACGGTAAGCTCATTACACAAGGCATTGATACCAAAGTCAAACAAGACTCCACATTTTCGCTAGTGTGCAACGTTCATCACAAGAGAATCAATTTGATACTTGGCTAGTCACAATGAGATGAAAAAAGTTCACATATTTTCTATGCAACTTTAATTGGCCTTGTTGTAGCCGTGCATTCATGTTCGTTAGATTATGAGCACTATTTGAGTCATTGATATTGGTCAAAACCGAGACACAAATTTCCTAAAGAATAGCCACATTCACCTACAAGAGGTGGCAAATTTTTTTCGTAAGGGTCAAAAATAATTTATAATTAAAACATAAGGAGCCACAAGCTCAAACATCCGCGAAAAGAAGTGCAAAACAAAATTATAAGCATAACGACCCAAATATATGAACAAAACATCGAACATCAATATTCACACAAAAGGTGGGCATCCTCCCACCACAAACAAAATATCATTTGTCCTCAAATGCAAATGAAGTAAAATATCCTTAAGTCAAAAGAAAAGTAAGACAAAGAGGGAGGTAAAGAGGGGATCCTATCTACTCAGTTTCTCCATCTGTGTCCGGTGCATCGGTCTGGATTTGGGCTTCAGTGCCCCTAGTCATCGTGAAAGGGACAATAGCACCAGACTCATCAGGGGCTTCCACGGGTGTATCTGCCAAAAATCTCCATACAGCTAAGAAAAGTCCCTGGGCCCATGAAGGAACAGAGGTGTCTCGGGGAGTAGGCCTCATGCCCTTGCTTTATCTCTAGATGGGTATTCTTGCTTTCCCTTCTTTGGAAGATTTGACCTCTCTTTATTCATTTTAAAATTCAGTGCTCTAATCTTTCGGGGTGGCACAATTTTCACAGCAACTTTCGGTCTAGCCATGTCTCCAAAGTTTTGAGGCAAAGTTAGAAAATATTTGAACAAAAGCATTAAAAATCAGTTGCAGGCAGACTTGCCGAAACGGTAGAGTCACCAAATTGCTTCGGTCACCCAGGCTTCTCACGGAAAGTTACAAAGCCAAACAACAGGTATAGCATGAATTTAAAGGTGTAATGGGGATATTAGGCAAACCGCCAAGTGGTTCGGTGAGCTCGACCCATCATGCCTATTTTCAACCCAACTTCTCGAACTCAACCCCGTGACCTTCGGAAAAAAAAAATCAAACAATGCGCTGCTCAAATTCAAACAAGACCAATATCATACGAGCATAACCCCACAAGATTTAACATAATCCAATGCACCAAATTACGGGGTTTCAATATTCAGAGCAATATGGGTAATGTTTTCAAATTAAAAATAGACATTCAAACATTTTTAATCTTATCAGAGAGGGTCCGCACACGACAATAAAATCAGATCACTTGCATAAGAGTTCAAAACATCAAAAATAAACTTGGGGATTGGACAACCAACCTTAAATGTTGATTAAGTGAAAATTTGAATCTCTAGGTAGCAATATAATCCAAGGTCTCAGCACCAATCAACAACCAAAAATACTTATGGAGTGCAAAAATGTTGAAGGATTAAGTCATAAGCAGCCCCCTAAAGTTGTCTGCATATTTCACTTAAACACATCAACTATAGGTTGTGCCTATTGAACACCTCAATGATTAAAAAGTCATGCACACAAAATGCTGACATGTCAAAGAACGTGTGGTTTACTCTCTTTAAGTGCGTAAAGCTATCAAAATATTTCTTTTTCTTTTTTTTCCTCTAACTTATACACCTAAATTAATTTTTTTTAAAAGGAAATAATTAACATAAATAAAAAAGAAGAAAGAGTCGTCTTCTTCCCCTGCATCCCAATATTCCCTTACCTATAACTATTCACAATTTCTCATCCACCATTTCCAACAGTTGTCTTACGCACATGCATAACTCACTCCATTCCCTGCACCTCTCTCTTTCTCTCAAACTCTAGTGTTCTTCTCTTGCTTTTTTTTCTTTTTTCTTGTGTAGATCTACTTCTCAAATTTTGATCTAGAAAATCATTTATTACCAGAAAATGTTATAAATAATAATCATTCCACGACCAAAGCCACGAAGGTGATTGTCACGCCCCAAACTTGAGGGGCGCAACTGGCTCCTAATGCCAAAACTCAGGCCCGAGCCGACCCGTCTGAACCATTTTCTACTAGTGCATGGTAGCCACATGCAAACAAGGAAATAAAAAAATATATCTCGACATAAAACTAAGCCCTCGACCGGCAAGGCCCCTAGCAACTGATCTATAAAAGAAACAACTACTCCCAGGAGATCATATAAATAAATAATCAACTAGCACAAATGTCCTGATTGGGCCGTCGAGGTCACCATGATATCTATACAAAAACTTAAAGCAGGTATATATCAAGATAATACATCTAACAACTCACAAGCTTCAGCAAACCAACAAAACTAGGCCAGCATGGCCATAACCTAGCTGTACACCCCACACACTAGTCTGTAAGCCTGAAAGAGTAGTAAAGATTGGCGTGATAGGGCCCCAGCCTACCCATAAAAATATACACAACAAAAGCTAACAAACCTCCAAACTCTGGCAGCTCCGGAGGAAAGGGGCTAGACAACCGCATAGAAGTCAATCCTGCTACTAAGGAGGTCTACTCGGTCATCTGCCAGGACCTGCATGCATGAATGCAGCGTCCCCAGGCAATGGGGCGGTAGTACAAAATAATGTACAGAGTATGAAAGAGCAAGTATCATAATAAACCAAAAGCAATCAAGTAAGGAAATCAAATTTAGATAAGCACTACTGAATATAATAAAATACAATAATAATCAAACATCAACCGAACCAAGCCCCCATAAGCTCGGTAGGTACAAACAACATACCATTTACTTAGGCCCCTATAAGCCAGAAGGGGCTAAATCAATCTACATAACATTATCAGTATCCCCTTGTCTTTGTAAGAAGTCACATAGTCCTTTTTGGCAATGATATATCCCCGTAGGCAGCGCATAGCCCTCTTAGGCAACATCATAGCTCTGTGGGCTACACGTAGCCCTCTTTTGCATCACATAGCCTTGTACGCAATACATAGCCCTCTTTGGCGTCAAAATAGCCCCGTAGGCAACACAACACTCTTTGGCATCAATATTGCCCAGTGGGCAACATATATCCCTCTTTGGAAATAACATAGTCCTATTAGACAACATCATAACCTCCATAGGCAGTTCATAGCTCAACAACTAACCACAATAGCCCCAAGGCAGACAACAAACAATTGAATAGGCTAAAGACGAGCAATTTAGCTATAAACAATATATATGAAGATTCTCCAAGTCGTTCCTAACTTAGCGTCGTTCTTAACAGATTATGAGTCCCTAAAATGAGGGTTTATAACCACTCAATCAGCCAACCACTCACACTTACATCTACAAGATCACCAACATAAACTACCTCTAAGGAAACATGTCGACGAAGGGAATAACCTTAACATACCTTTCCAATGAACGCTCGAAAGACCGTAGTTCCTTCACGAAAGTTGTTCCTTATGTCCTAAGCTTTAGAAACACAATATATACACATCTGGTACACACCTATAAACAGTTCATAATTAATCTTAAATCGGCAGATTTGCCATATTGCCCCAACTTGTCAAAACGTTCGTAGAAATTCATAAAAACAATCATAAAAGAGTCACGAGATGATTACCATAGTTAACCAAGTTTAAGCCTTGAAGAAACACCAATAACTACAAATTTATATCTTCAAACACCAGATCCAAACGCAGCTAATAGAAGGGAAAAATGATTGCCACATGTAGGAATTACGTTTCTAGGAACGGGGACAATATTTAATGGTAGAAATCGTCAAAAACTAACCTTCATAATGCTAGAACTCCATAGGAACCCTCTCTTAAGCTTTCTCTCTGGTTTGGAACTGAAATGGAATGTTTTCATGGCTTAAAACATTAAATAAGCCGACATACCATATTTTTGACCTGACCCAGATTCTACCCCAGCAGTCCCTAGTAAAACCCTCATAACTTTTTACTCTGATGTTGGTTTGATACAGGGTTTTGTGAGTTGCAAACTAGACTCGTAGGGCTTCGATTTAATGGGTAATAGGCCTTCTAACTCGTTATATATTGGGAGAAAACATCCAATACATTTTACCCAAATTTCAGAGAAATATTTAAAAAGGAACTTACGATAACTTTCGCCAACTTTTATTTTGCCACTTACTTAACTTCAAAACTTAAGATACAACCCTAGAACACTTACAATATGACATACCACATCATTCTTAATTTATTACCCACCCTCGTTGTCTTTCCATGAAGATACGAGTTAATTTAGACGTTTTAAAAAGTCGGGGTGTTACAGTGATGCACTGCTTATGCCAGTGAAAGGGATAAAATTGAATGAAGGAGAAGAACAAGGTAGGGCAATGATTTGCTGACGTCATAGTTGCCGCTGGCACCAGTGAACAAGAAATGGGTCGGGGGTGGGGGGGGTTAAATAAAAAAAACAAAAAAAAGTTTTAATATTCATAAAATTGTTTTTGAATTATTTAAATAGAGTTTTTTTAATAAATTGAATTCAATGGTATATGCCACATGTCATCATTTTAATGGTGGGTGGGTTTTTTAGAAATTTCTTTTTAAATTCTTTTAGTTAGTAAATAGACTAAAATAGTTGTTTTTTAGAATATCATTTTTAAAATAAATTTTTGGATTCAAAAGCCACATGTCATCATTTAAGTCATCAGTTTGTCATGTCATAGCTAGTGTAGTACACACATCTCGTATTTTTGGATGATTGTCAAAAAAATGTCAAAGAGGTATCAATTTTAAGGGGTATAGGTGTTCAATTGGTATAGGCGTTTGTTAAGATGTTTAAACGAATTATGCAGACAACTTTAAGGGGCTACAAATGACTTAAGCCAAAATACCAACTAGGTGTGATTTTTTGAAGTTTGAAAGCGAGGGAAAGTGAAGGTTTTGAAACTTTGAAACAAATGGCCTTTAAAACCGTCCAGTTCTCGCCCATTCGGCAATGTTAGTTGCGCTCGCCGACCCACTTGGCGACACGCCAATAATATCCTAGGCTCACCGAGTTTTACAGACTCCACTTTGAAGATATTTTGAGTCAAACAACGGATTAGGTCGGGCACGCCGACTGGACCTTTTAGCTCACCAGCCTGCAATTTCCAAACACTGTCCACTCTTTAACCTGCAAAATCAATACACCATTATTTCTAAAATAAAAATAAAGCAATAAAGGGTTTTGGGTTGCTTCCCCAACAACGCCTTAGTTAACGTCTTCGCATGACTCAAGTCACCATTTAAACCTCATTTTCAGGGTTAGCCATATTATCACTAGGTAACCCCTCTTTATGTTGTGTGTAGAGACATGACAACATTTGGCCTATTTGGGCGTCTTGTAGCTGAATAATCATGGAATGGGAGATCCTCATCTGATTTAGCATTTCAACATTTTGTTTTATCTCATTCAACACTCTATCTTGTTCCTCGATTTTTTGTAGAATGAGTGAGAGGACCTCTCTATTTTATCCACCCTCATGTGGCTTCATATTTTTAGACTTGCGAGGGGGAAGGTACTTGCTCTTCTTTTTAAACCTTGCTTCCAACTTCATTCCCTTCTTGGACAGATCATCTAGCTGAAGTAACAATGCAGCCCATTCTTAGTCCTTTTCTGCTTCCTTGTTGGCCTTAGCCATCCCATCAAGGCATTGGGCTACTAATCCATATGGTTATCGTATCAAAAAACGTACAAAAAGTTGATCAGTTATGTTTCTATTTTTGGGACCAAGGCCTCTATAGAAGCATTCTAGCAGCAATATGTCTAGCATTCCACGATTCGGGAACTTATGTAGCAATGCCTTAAATTTCTGCCACATATCATGGATAGTCTCACTTTCTACTTGCTGGAATGTTAGGAGGTTATCCCTAAAGTTCAATAACCTTAGCATGGGGTGAAATGTTTGGTTAACATTTTCACCATTTACACTCATTTTTCCTGTTCACAATATACAAACAAAAAAACGGAAACTAAAAATTAAGTAAGTAGAACTATAATTAAGAAGAACAAAAATTCTACTAAACTAAAAATTCATAACTAACACCACTCCCCGGCAGCGGCGCCATTTTGATGTTTGCGTAATCAAGACACAACTTCCAATTCAAGTGTCTACGATCATACAATAGTAATATAAACCAACCGAATGGGTTGGGGTCGAGTCCCAAGGGAGTGGTTGCAAGAATTAATAGAAAAGTAAAATCAAGTTCTAATCAATCATAGTTATAAACATTAACGAATAAAAACATACTAAATCTAAAGGTGACACGAGTGTCAATAATCAATGGGGGGTTTTTATTCAACTAATGACAAAAATAGCAAAAATATAAAGATGTGAGATAGGGAGACGGGATTCTTAGGATGTGATAGGAATATGGGATAAAATATACTATTGGGTAAATGTTATTGATAGTAAATCGCTGAATATTTGTAACTAGGCTAGACTTTAGTGTGGGTAAATTCTCTCTCAAGCAACTTACCCAAAATAAACTTGGTTTCTTTCAAACACCGACTTGCAGCATTTAAGCGCAACCTCAGTCTTAGCCCATTCACTCTCTTGAGTTGAATGTGTGGGAGAAGGCCTAGGATTCACTCTCTCGAGCTGAACCCACAACGACCCAATAACCACCGGCTATCGATTTAGTAGTCTTAGTTTTAAAACCTCTCTCTCGAGCAAGCCAAAAAATACAAAGATGAAATCATATTTGCAACTACAATCCCATTCAGTTCAGACACAACTACTAAACGAAATCACATTTAAACAGCAAATAGACTCACAATAAGCAATACCCAACAGGAAATTTAACCAATATTCAAAAAATCACACCCCAAGAATTGGGGTTTTAGCTAGATATGAAAAAGTGATAGAAATCAATACCAACAAGTGTTTCCATAAAGTGGGTATGATAGAAAATGTCTTTAAACCCGTCTAAGATGTAGATTCTTGGATACCCACTTCCAATTTCTTGGAGTTGAAAACCTTCAAAACCTTCAAGCTCAAGAACAATGTCTCCCAAAAACACTAAGAACTAAAAACTGAAAATATTCTAAGTCTCAGTAATAATTCTCTACCACTTGATACTAAGATACATAATTAAATGAGTATTTATAGTTTTCAAAAATTTGTGCTGCGAAAGATCACTTGGTGCAGTTAGTCGGGATCGCCGATACTCTCGGCGATATGCCCTTTGGTCTGATTCATCGCCTTTTAGCTTTTGCCTTTAGCATCTTCATGTTTTGATTCATTGGGTGACAGGGAACTACTTCGCGAAACTGCTCGGCGATGCGCTGACTACTCCCTTTCATTGCCAACTTGATCTTTTCCTTCAGGGCTCAGCACACTAGAACTTTGGGCGAGGTTAAGGCCATTCGGTGACTCGCCTAATGCATTAGGCGATCCTCAGGCCTTCTTTTCTATGTTCTTTTCAGCCGCCTTGTTCTTTTTTGCCAAGTAGTGTCCATACTTTGCCTCAAACTCCAAATACCTAAAACTTAAGAATTTACATCTGTTATTGAGACAAAATATGCATTTGACGACACTAAATATATCAAAATATAGCCCTAAATGAGTCAAAATTGTGGAATCATCACAGCCCCGACATATACTTCTCTAGAGGTGGATTTCGCCTTTATACCTGCAGAGGCGTCTTTGCCCACCCCTGCCTCTGGGCCTTTAGGTACTTCTGCTCCTTGTTCCTCCTCACAGGTCCCAGGTAGATCCTCTTCCTCCTAGCAAATAAAGATCACTTAGACAATGATCCTGAAGAGGGGGGATCTTGCTCAGTCAGCTGACGTGAGAGCAGCCAGACTGGAGAGATATGTCCCATTAATGATTGAGGCTGCGATTCTAGTTGCACTGACCCTTTTGCAGACTTCTATTGACACTCTCACTACGAGAGTTGAGGCTTGTGAGAACAGACAAGGGGGCGACCTCTGAGGTTTCGGCTTTAAAAGCCGAGGTAGAAGATTTGAGGAAGGACGTAGACTATTTGAAGTCTATCAACTTCACTTCATTGATCCATGATGCAGATGAAGTGGATGCTCCTGAGACCTTAAGGATTCCTCTGGATACTATCGGTGATGCACACCGAGATGAGCCTGCAATTGAGGAGTCGGATGCTAAAATCGACAAGGAGCAGATTGGGGTACATGAGGAGAAAATATTCAGAGATTTGCTAGATCTTGCAGGGACGGTTGTGCAGACATCACCGACAGAGACCTCCATGGCTGTCTCTAGTGGAGTTGTTGCTTATGAGGTGATTTCGGGCACTGATGCCCAAGTCTAGACTGCCGCATCGGGCATTGAGGCCAGACAGATGGATAGACTGCATAGATAGGATCCCTTCCTTACCTCCCTTTCTGTCTTATTTTCTTTCACTTTTTGGATACTTTACTTCATTTGCATTTGAGGATAAATGATTTTTTTATTTGTGGTGGGGTGAGGCCCACCTTTTGTGTGAATATTGATGTTCGATGTTTTGTTTATCATTATGCTTACAATTGTGTCTTGCACTGCTTTTAGCGGTTGTTTGAGCTTGTGGCTCCTTGTGCTTTAATTGTAAATGATTTTTGACCCTTCCAAATTTTTCTCCCACTCTGGTATATACTTGAATGTGGCTATTCTTTAGCAAATTTGAGTCTCGGTTTTGATCAATATTGATGTCTCAAATAGTGCTCATAATCGAACGAACATGAATGTGCAGCTACGATGAAACCAAGTGAAGTTACATAGACAATATGTGAACTCTTTGCATCTTGTTGAGACTAGCCAAGTATCAAATTGATTCTCTTGTAATGATCGTTGCACACTAGCGAAAGTGTGGAGTCTTGTTTGACTCTAGTGTCAATGCCTTGTGTGATGAGTTTACTATGTACCGTGCATGATGACACCTAGAATTTGCCCCGTTGGTCCGGTTGACTAAGTAAGGCTATCTCTTGATATGATCTTAGGAAACTTTGAAGAGTGTGAGCCAATTTGACATATATATACCTCTTTTGTGGCCTACCTTGGGAATGTGTGTGAACCTCTTTTGAATACCCCTTAAACCTTACCCTTCTTGGAAGAAACTTGATAACATTGCCACCAGAGACCGCTGGAACAATAGTTGGGTCACCCTCAGTAGTTCCCATATCATCCATCATAGCACCCTCAGTAGTGCTTGCGGTTACTCTAATCGCTCCATCAGTGCTGCTCACATCGTCCCTCATAACCAGTGGGTTCTCTACAACTGAGGCAGAACTCAATGCCCCTACAACACTCTCATGCACCCTCTGCTAGTGCAACTCTTCATCTAAAATTGAAGCCTTCCTAGCCTCCTTCTCCTGCCTACGGTGTCTCTTTTGGGCTTTTTCCTCCTCCAATACGACTAGAACGGTCCCTCTTACCTTTGGTATGTGTAGGCTCAGGCCTCTCTTCGGAGGTCCCACTAAATAAAGCATCCAGCACCGTATCATCAGCCAACACAATAGGTGTAGCCTGAGGCTCAACTGTAGGGGTGGCAAGAATGGCATCAACGTCGGCCCGGAGACTGGCTAACTCGGTCTGAAAAAAGGATAGATCTATGGTCGGGGTTGGTCGATCGAGGACTCTCAATTTAAAAGCATCGAGGTGCTTATTAACGGCTTGGATCTTTTGGTCCATCATGCCCTCCATCCTTCGCTCCATTCTGGCCTCGAACTCGGCTATCAACTTTTGCATCCAAGGCTGGATGTGATGCAGTAGTGTAGCCATCTAAGCCTCTAATTTCTATACTGTGGCCAACGTGACAACAACACCTCTTAACGATGGTGTGGACCGGGATGAGCTAGGAGCCTACTAGCGGCCTGAGAAAAGGAGGCTATGACAGTATCGGTGTGATCTAGTATAATTGGATCACCACCCTGTGCCTACCCCACCGTGTCTGCAAGATCTGCCCCCAAGAGTGGTACCTCAACCTAGGACTCTCTGTGAGGTGCCGCCACATTTGCCTCATCTTGAATGAGGCCTATATCCAAAGTCCCAGTAGGGTGGATCAACCTATCACAATGCCAGATCGGCACTCCAGAGTCCCTGCATAATTGGAATATCAAACATGGAAAGGGGTAAGTAGTGGAGGTATTGAATGCCCTCTCGTGAATCTCTGCCAGCAACATGCGGGCAAAGTCAATCTCCAATCCTGCTACAAATGTTGCAACCATGACTGCTCTGTCCCATGTGAGTTGGTTGTCATCTTTTGTAGGTGACACCCTGTTACGTACCAACAACCAGAAGAACTTGGCTATAAAATTTAATGTGGCCTTTCGGATACCCAACCGCGGTGTGGCGACCCACTCTACATGCTCGCCATCTGTAGCAATGTACTTAGCCAACCATAGTGTAACAGCCTCTCGCTGCTCAACATTTCTTTGGAAGGTGTCGCCTCGCATGATGTCCCATCGGTAATCAAACTCCACCGTGTTAAGTGACCAAGAGTGACCCATGGTAGGGCCATAAAGAAAATGGCCGATGATGGCATGTGATATGTCCACCGGGCCACCTTGGACCATAGTGGAAGTGAGAGGGTCCTAGGCTGTGGGCTTGGACTGCTTGGAGATCGAACCTCTGAGAGTGGCAGCATAGGAGGCGAGAACTCCCACACAATATCCTCGCTATAAGTCCCTGGGTCTCGAGCCATCCAGTCATACTTCTGAAGGTTAAAAATTTGGTGGATGTTAGGGATAGTGTGCAAGCTCCCCGTGAGGACTCTGCACTCCTCTGTAATAAGTCGGGCCATCTTCTCTTTGTCATTTTTCATCTTGGCATCCCGATAAATTTTCCATTGGCCCTCAACACACCATTTATTTGGCTTACCGACCACTGGAGTAGGGTCCTCATTCCTTGGTGCTGGTACTGACTCTGAGCTAGTGGCCTCATCAAACGAGGCTGCTTGTTTATTTTGGCCGGACATGTGGCTGACTTGGCAATGGACCCTGAAGCATGGGCAGATTCGAAGCCTGAATCATGTCTAGACTCTTAGCTCGAAGCATGGGAAGACTCGGAGCCGGACGTAGACCCATTCTCTGAACTGGAGGCATCTCCAGTTGGTGACCCGATCAGTGTGTGCTCCTCATCATACTGGGAGAAAGTGACTACGTTGGGAATCACCTTTCGGGAGGGGTTCCTCTGGTGACTCGAGGTGCAGTGGGAGAGGTCCTTGTGTTGGGAGCAACGTATGCCGGATCCATCGCCACATCATTATCTTCGTCGATTAACCTGAAACTAGGGGCAACAAATCTTGACTTGCCCTATTTTGTATAGGTGACTAGCTTCTTGGGTGCCATAGTACCTGTGGAAGAGTTATTAGTACCAAAACTAACTCGTAACACACTCGAAAAGATTTTAGAACTAAGAACAAACAAAAATGAGAAAAAATAAAAAAAATTCAGACTGTGGCTACAGTGGTCATCTACGATGGGGACCTACGGTCCGTAGACTGATTTATGATCCGTGGAACCCTTTCGTGAATCAGAGGACCAACTATATTAGTCGCAGATGGAAACCACAGAAGTACAGAACAGTCCGTAGATTGATCTACGGACTGTAGTCCACCTCTGTGGTTGCACACTTTGTGAAAAATTCAAGTGATCCAACCACATACCAGATCTACGGTTCCGTACATGGGGTTTTGTGGATGAGATCTGTGCCCAGTTTCAGACATGCTTTAATTTCAAGCCCACATATTTGACCATTTTCAACAGCATGCTCATCTAACCATGCATTTCAACATTTAATCATGCTAGTTCCTCATTCTAAGGGTTCCCATCACTCAATTTGATAGTTATTTTATACAATATTCGGAACCCTAAGTCGAAACTTACATATACACTAGCATCAAACACATCTCAAACAATATTTACGACACACAATCACTATCCATCATCCCAAAGGGCATTTATATTTCAATTGAAAGAACACATACCCAAGGTTAGGACCCAACTCCCGACTTTCTATAAGCAATCTATGAACCAAAATTCAAAGTGAGGAAGAAAGTCTATTACCTTACAAGCAACGACGAGTGGTGTGATTATGTGATGACACTAAGCTTTGCAATACAACACTAATCGCCTAGTTGCACCGAACCCGTACACCGAACCTTGTGAGGAGTTTATTTTGGGGATGACTGGAGTTTTGGAGAGGAAAGAGAATTTAGGATTTTTGGGAAGAGAAAGGGGAGATTAATTTGGGGAGTGATAGAGTGATTATGGAGTGATTTAAGGAGTTTGGGAAGTTGTGAAACAGTTTGGTAGTTAATGGAGGGAAATGGAATGATTTAAAATTGGGGGATTTTAAATAGGATGGGTCCGGGTCGGGTCAGGCATCATTAGGGTTTTGGACCCACGAGACCCCGTCTACGGTCCGTGGGTCGATCTACGGCTCGTAGATTAGGACCGTAGATCACTCTTACACTTGGAAAAGTTTAGGGGCTTACCTGGGATCTACGGACTCCATTCACGGTCCGTGGATGAATCGATGGACCGTCGATAGGGTCCGTAGACCTCTGCACCAGACCATTTTCTGCAGATTTTTAATAGCGTGCCGGCACATATAGCAACCATTAGGCTATTTCTTTTACATTTTCTAGGCATTTTTTAGACACGGACCTTGTGCTAATTCTAGCCAACACTAATACAAAACTAAAACACCTATCTAAATTAATACAGAGAATCATCTAAACAAATAAAACTACAAGATGGAAACAAAAACCTATCGTTGGCTAGATTGTACATCTTGGGTTGCCTCCCAAGCAGCGCTTGATTTAACGTCGCCGCACGACGCAGGACTCTTGATTACTCAGACTTCATCAGGATGATAGGCCTCAACAACTTCTTACACACTTTCTGCGTTTCCCAGATAGATCTTGATCCTTTGCCGGTTAACCATGAACCTTGTTTCGTCACTGTTCTCAAGCTCAACCACTCCATGGGGGAGTACTTTTGTGAGCAAAAATGGCCCGGTCCATTTGGATTTGAGTTTGCCCAAAAATAAGCGCAACCTAGAGTTGGATAGAAGCACAAGATCACCCACAACAAATTCTCGCTTTTCAATTCTTTGATCATGATACCTCTTCATCTTCTCCTTGTACAAGGCTGAACTTTCATAAGCTTTTAGGCAAAACTCATCAAGCATATTCAAGTCATTCACTCTTTGATTAGATGCGACACCCCAATCTAAATTTTGCTTCTTCATCGCCCACAAAGCTTTATGCTCTGGCTCTACTCTTTAAGTTGTTCGTTGTCCATATATGTTGATAATATTGTATATATTCGATATATGCATGTCATTATATTGTTGTATTGATTTATGTATGTTGCACTTAGTGGGATAGCCGCATGATCCTGCTAGTATACTGTGGTTGTGGACTGATACTGCACTTGCTCTTTCTTTGTTGAGTATAGGGCATCTTGAAGCGGCTATTGACAGACCTCATTTAGAAGATCAGTGATCGTCGTTCAAATTCAAGAGTGAGCCAGTTCTTCCAGCCTTCCATGAGTTCTCCTTTAGTCTATGTCCACATTTCGGACTTAGACTTTGTAGTTAGCTGATTAGTTCATTAGTTGGGGTTGTATCCCTTCTTGTTTAGACTTGTTGAACTTTAGATGTTTTGGTACACTGAATTTCAGGTTCTAGGTGTAATTTTCGCATTGTTTAGTTGTTAAATATTTTGGCATTTTATGGGAATTTCAATTTTTTGCTACTGTTCCTATTTTTGTATACTTAAATGCTTTAGTTTTGGTTTAGTTGCTTGGTTTAGGTTGTAGTAGTGGTTTTCCCACCGAAGGGTTAGTGTGGGTGCTAATCACGATGGTCTGGGTCGTGACAAAGTTGGTATCAGAGCCCTAGGTTCGTTGATCTCACTGTACTAAAATGAGTCTAGTAGAGTCTTACGAAAGGGTACGATGACGTCCGTACTTTTCTTCAAGAGGCCATAGGACTTTAGGAAAAACTCACTTCTTTCTAATCCTTCCTGCTATGACTTGAATCCAATTGGTATATGGGTGATAAAAATTGGTATATTTCCTCCTTCACTTTATGGTCCGAACTAGAGCAACAAAAATGGTAACACCATCACTAGCAAGAGAGGATGTGTATAGACTACCGACAATTGAATACGGTCACCATTCAGAACAAGTATCCATTGCCTCGGATAGATGACCTTTTTGACCAATTACAAGGTGCATCGGTTTTCTCTAAGATTGATTTAAGGTCTGGTTACCATCAGTTAAAGCTTGAGGCGGTTAAGAATTGGGTTCGACCAAGTTTTATGATTGAAATTAGAAGTTTTATAGAGCTCGCTAGCTACTATTGTCACTTGTGGTACGAGTTGAGTCCAATTGGTATCTTTCGATTCCAACTGGTATCTCAATGAAGTGAAGTAGACGTTGTAGTCCCGAATAAAGGGACACAAGCAAATTAATTGGAACTGAGAAGGTTCCAATTGGTATCTGGCCTTATGGGCCGTATAGGGCATAAATAATCAGTGACGATCGTCTATGGAATGAACTAATTAAAGAATTTGTACTTATGTGCAAGTTGTAACTTCTTGAGTGTCGTGAACCTTGTAGTGAAAATAAAGTCATCACGAGATTACGTGCAAGGATCTAGATATATTACAATGTGGTTCGTAAGCGAGAAATTTGGACGTGCGTTGCGACCAACTAATAACCGTGTGAGATTCTGGGTATGTGTGTGGTAGTGTTGAAACGATGTAAACAGATACTAAAGTGCGTACTTCGTTGGTTGACCGAGGGGGTAGACAACGATTGTCCTAGCTAAAGGGATTTTCTTAAATGCCTAGTTATAGTCGGGAAATCTAGGGGAAATATATAAAATAAAAAAAAAGGAACCCCAGAAATTGTTGGCAGGGTTTTATTTCCGTCAGGGCCATTGGGGCAGGATTTTCCCCGCCACGGCGAGACTACCAGTGTGGGATTTCTCCTGCCAGAGCGGGATAGGGCGAGACAAAATCTCAGCACTGTCTCCCCAATTTTCCCCTAGTCACAATTATGAACCCCAAATCATACCTGAACTAACCCCCGCGATCTAATTCAGTGTTCAACAATCAATTATAAGTTATAAGGTGTGTTAAAATTATGTAGAACCTAGGCATATGAGGAGGGAATCAACGAGGCCATGAAGGCCAAGAAAATGGTAATGCATGTAGAAGAGTAGTGCAGCCAGGCAAGGAGGTTGCCCATCAAGAGGTTAGGGCTTAGTTTTCTATTTTTTTGGGTAAGATCGAGTTTGAGGGTGTGATGCAGTGGTCACAATAGATACACTTGTATGTGCCCAGATGGCTATTGTTTTGTTTGATTCGGGTTCTACATATTCTTATGTGTCAGTTCGGTTGCCTTGGGATTTGATGTGGTTTGTGATATACGTGAAGCCCCCATCCATGTTTCTAGCCTAGTTGAAGAGCCAGTCATAGTCACCCATGTATATCGTGTTGTCCTGTTGTGTCTATGGATTTTCAAATTTGGGTTGATTTGGTTATGCTGGATATGACTGACTTGATATAATCTTAGGCATGACTTGGTTGTCCCTCTATTTTACTGGGCTTAATTGTAATACTAAGTCGGTAACTCTAGAGATCCCCGGTTGGGAAAGATTAGAGTGGGAAGGGGTGTACAAGCCTAAGCTAGCTAAGATCATATCCACAATTCACGCTAGGAAACTGGTAGGGTAGGGTCGTTTGGCTTATTTGGCTCATGTTTGGGATGTTGATGTTGAGTCTCCCTCTATTGAGTATGTTCCTGTGGTGTCTCAGTTGAAGGAAGTGTTTCCTACAGATTTGCCTGGTGTCTCCGAATAGAGATATAGATTTCTGCATTGACTTGGAAACTAGTACTCGCCCCATTTCCATCCTCCGTATCGTATGGCTCTAGCAAAATTAAGAGAGCTTAAGGATCAAAACCAAGAGCTTCATGATAAAGGTTTCATCCGTCCTGGTGCTTCCCAATGAGGTGCTCTTGTCTTATTTGTTAAGAAGAAGAAGGGTGGTATGAGGACCGGTGAATTTATCTTAATCCATAAAGGGGTGGATTGATACCGGAATGAGCAGCTTATGAATAAATAAAGTCTCATTCAGTGAAGGAAATTAAAGTAGTTAGCACGAAGGTGCGTATAAAATGGGGTTAGTCTTTTCAATTTGATGAGTTTACCTGAGTTTGAGGTGTCGTGTTGATGAAAGGTTGACTTCGTAGTGATAGTCAAGGCTAACGGGGCGTAATGGCAATAACAGTACGTGATGGATTGTGATGGGATACAACTATATAATAAAATTGTTGGTTAAGTGAAATTTTGGTATAGTAATTACGACTTGCGAGTATCCAAGGTCATGGTTTTCTAATACTTGGTGAGTAATGTGGTTGTAGGGAAAAATTATAAGAGATGGTAGGACACCACTCGAATAGAATGTTTAGAGTCATGATAAAGAAAAATAGTGGAATGTAGTACAACCTTTAGAGAGAGGTGAGAGCAAGAATATTTTATTTGACTCTTAAGGCTAAAGAGGTATCTTCATAGGGGTAGATCATTGGGTTCAGAGACGCGTGATTTTATTTGTTTTGTTGTGGCTACGGTAATAGTGTCACAAGTCCACCGGATTGGTTAAAAACTATTGGAAAGGACTTGAGAAAAGAGTATACAAACATTAGCTCGAGTGTGATGATAAGTGCTTGTTTTTCTTTGAGTTTAGTACTGAGTGCGATTGAAATTTTAGTGAAAAGATATTGTAAGATTGATGGAGATGCGATCAATGATAAGAGAAGATCTAGGACTTCATAAAAATCTTCAAGGTATAAGCTAATGTTGATAGATAAGGGGATTGTGTTATACAATTGAGTTCACAATTCATACTTTTCATTATAAGTATACATTTGTGGTGATATATTTTGTCAAGGTATGAATTGGAAAGGTGAGAAATGATCAATTGTATCTGGTATTGAGCATTTGAAAGGACTTACACCTGGGTTGAGTCGTAAGTTTGCTACTATTGATAGTTAAGTACCTAATAAATGTTTCATTTTTAAAAGTGTTGGTTTATGATAAGGTAAATGGTCGGAGTATTTATGATGGTTGTTAGTATTGTGAGTATGATTCACTAGCTATGCTCTAGTGTGTTTTCACTTTTGTAGGTGGATCCCTAGTGGTGGATCAGGGGAACCGAATCCTGCGATGTTCTCTTGGTTGAGAGGGAAGGTTGGGAAGATTTGGTTGGTGTTGTTGTGGAGTTGTTAAAGTATTTTAGTGGTTCGACATGTACCACTTGCTTATGAGAATTTATAAAAGAGCTACCATACATATTTATGGTTGTCCGACAATCTAATATTTCAACTTGTCATCGAGGTCATGTATTGATTGTATGTGGTTGAATGTGGGGATCATTGGGTCCAACACTATTGTTCTTAGGGTAATATACAATCATAATTGTTAAATCTAGCTTTTGATAGTGTGGTTAGAGGGTTAGTATGCTTGGACATATCCCTCGATGAGTATCTAATGTCTAAAGATCAAATTTTTATAACTTAAGCTTAAGGAAATTTATGTTGTGAGATGGAGATGTTGTTAAGAACTATGATTGTTTCGGTATTATGAGTATGTGTTGGTTGATTCAGGTTCACTTCTATTTGTAGCTAGTTTTGACTTGGAATTTTATCATGCTTAAGTGCTAAAGGATTAGTCCGGATGATTGTGTCAAGGTCCTTGATAACATGTTGTAGACGTGTGTACAATCAACTTGGTGGTTATTAGGAATAGCTTTGTGGTTATCTAAGTGTACATACAACAATAATTATCACTAGAGTATTGTGATGACTTAGTTTAGGCATTGTATGGGAGGATGTATAGGTATTCAATTGGTTGGCTGAGGACAAGGATTGTTTCATAAGGTTAGACTCAGTGTTGTTAAACAAGACCTTCGGTGTGAGGAAGAACCGGTTGAAATACTCGATCACGATGTCCGGAAGCTAAGGACATGCGAGACAAGTATCCCCAGTTATTCGACATTTTAGGTACTACTCTACCCTTACTTTAGCCAATCTTCCCTAGTTGATCACATGGAGACGAGTGATGGGTAAATTGGTATCTATTGTAACGACCTGATTCGGTCGTTAGGGAAAAGCCAATGGAGAAGAATTGGGGTTAGAAAACTTTTGGTAGTAAGTTCGAATTTCTTAACCTAGTCCAGATTTGGACGAAACCGAAGTAAGTAAAGTCTAGGGAAATCTGTTAACAACTGGGTTATTTAATTATGATTTGATTTCATGAATAGATAGCTAAGACGTTAAGGAACCCGTATGACTTTATGGAATGGAATTCTGGCGAGTAGAACTCCCAAAAATGATCTTAGTGTGAAAAGGTGGTTTTTGAATGTTAAGGGTTAAAGATGTGTTGTTAAATGGGGGTTTGGAATTAAAATTCCAGCATTCTGTCTCCATGCATGCCACTGTAGCGGGATGGTTGCTGTTGTAGCAGGATGGGTCCTGTCATAGCGAGACAGACGCGACTTACGTTGGAAATAAAACCCCAAAAACGTTTTATTCTGCACTTTTCGACTTTGACAGCTAAGGAACGATCCCAGGGGTTTTCTTGATAGTCTTCCACCATTCTTGAGGCTAAATGTAAGGTTATCACTCCCCGAATTCATTTTTTGATTCGTAGAACATAATCTAATGGGTAATTATTGATTGGGGGAGGGTTTTGATCTAGAATCTATGTTGGAAACAGCCCTATTTTGGATACTTAGGATCATAGGTATGATCAAGGGTTGTTAGAATTCTTAGTAATTTCGGTAATTTAGTGATTGTTTATTGATTCCCGTGTTATTATGATTGTTTGTAGACCAAGAACAAGCGGAACAAATTCGGAAATGGAAGAATCAAGTTTCTTAGGGTTTCAAGCTTGTTTCAAGGTAGGTGATGGTTGTGATTCTATGATTGTGTGATGTATGTTTGTCTTGCTTCATTATGAAACATGTATGTATGCAGATGATGCATTATTGATCACACTTGTTGTAAATGAGTATATATAATTGATGAATGCCATGAATCATGACTACGAGAATGTACTTTGTGATTGTGATTGTGACTTGTTGAATGGATCGGGTGTTGCGTTTCGACACACTAACTTGGATCGGTTGCCACGTTCTGGGATAATTATGGGATCGGGGACCAGGTTCCGGCATAATCTTTGGATCAGTTACCACGTTCTGGTATGCTAACTATTTGGGTTTGGGTTCCATGAGAAGACCAATGACTTGTCATAATTATGTATCTTATGAAATGTGAAGTTGTTCGTTGTTCGTAAATGTTGATAATATTGTACATGTTCGATATATGCATGTGATTATATTGTTGTATTGATTTATGTATGTTGCACTTAGTGGGATAGCCACGTGATCTTACCAGTACACTGTGGTTGTGTACTGATATTGCACTTGCTCCTTGTTTGTTGAGTATAGGGCATCTTCAAACGGCTATTGACATACCTCGTTTAGAAGATCAGTGATCGTCATTCGAATTCGAGAGTGAGCCAGTTCTTCAAGGCTGCCCTGAGTTCTCCTTTCGTCTATGTCCACATTTCGGACTTAGACTTTCTAGTTAGTTGATCAGTTCATTAGTTGGGGTTGTGCCTTATTGTTTAAACTTGTTGAAATTTAGATGTTTTGGTACACTGACTTTTAGGTTCTTGGTGTAATTTCCACATTGTTTAGTTGTTAGATCATTTGGAAGTTTATGGGAACTTCAGCTTTTAGCTATTGTTCCTGTTTTCGTATCCTTAAATGCTTTAGTTTTTGGTTTAGTTGCTTGGTTTGGGTTGTAGTAGTGGTCCTCCCACCGGAGGGTTAGTGTGAGTGCCAATCATGATGGTCTGGATCGTGACAAATGTAGTAATACTTATATAAATAATGTATACTACTACTAGTATATACATGTTTAATTATAAATGAGAGATGTATATACATCTATATATATTGGTGACCATCATAATAATTTTCACACTCTCCATAAATAAAATTTAATTCTCGAACATAGTGTGAACAAGCAATTTAGGATAATGTTGTCATATTTGAAAAATAAATATTTAATAAATCTTAAAACTATTAGTGGAGAAAAATTGAAATTCCTAAAATAAGTGTGAACAAGTAGTTTAGGACAAAAAAAATAGTTTAGGAGAAAACAAGCATATATATGGATAATATTCTATTCACTAATCTTTGACTAGAAAGTTTAAAAAATAAATATTTTTACCTTTTTTCCATTTTAGCAGATCCCAATAAACTACTATTAAATTATAAAATCTCAATTTAGAACAATGTCAATCCAGCTCGACATAACATATTACATTTTGTAGACTCTCCAACTAGAAACACTCTACAACTAATTTCGCAAGAATTCATCTCAGAGAATTCACTAGTGAGATGCAATTGAGGTGAACTGCTTGCAAAAAAAAAAAACTCTATTGATTTTACTTGTTCATCGATTTCATCAGAATTCATCACGTAGAATTGACTTGCGATCATCTTCCATTTCTAACAAATGCATGATCTACTTATAACTACCTGAACTTGTTTTTTATTGTTAAATCATATGAACTTTCTCATTTAAATGTTTTAAAATGAGAAAAAGGAAATCACTTTTTTTTATGTTTATTTACTCATTTTAAACAAATGATTTTAGTGATGATATTGAATTTTTTGTTGTTTTGTTGTTAATGTTAGGGATGATTAAGAAATTACTAAATCTACCTGAATGAGATTTATTTTTATTTTTTTTAACTTCAATATTTTTGGTGCTTTGTTTGGTGTTATTTCCGATAATTGACTTTTCAGGTGGAGAGTGAGATTTTCTCTTTTTAATTTTTTAAAAATTCTCATAATATGTTCTAATTATTGTATGTACATTTTTTGCTTTGATTTTTGAAGTGAGAGATTTTAGCATTGGTAGAGCTCGATAGCTCTTATTCGTTGTCAGAGGATTGCATCTAAAATACTTGAAAATGGTAAAGTTTTCAAGTTCAATTATTCCAACATTTATGTAATTTTTGTTTCAGCGGCAATATGTTAAAATTTTGTAAGAATACTCTTGCTTTGATCTATCTTATTTTTCGAATCTCCAATGTGCTCTTTGATCTTTCGCTTTGTGGTATAAGATTAACTTTCCTCTCCCTTTCTTTCTAATGACTAAAGAAAGCGAATCATCACATAAGATTTGGTACTATGCAATGAGATGTCAATGCATAAAAATGATACACAAATTAAATGTATCATTTTTATGTAATGACATATCCTCACATTCCGAATTTCATGTGATGGTTTTCTTTCTTCTGACACTAAGAAAAAAGAGAGAAAACTTATTGCTGACGAACCTAACTTGGAAGAGTTGGTCAAAACTGTAATTAATAAAGATGATAAGGGAAAATTAATAAAGGAACATTGGTAGATTCATCAGAAAAAGGTAAATGAAATATCCTAATGGAATAATTTTAATTTGTTTTTATTGTTTTAGTTTAACTCTGTCATTTATAAATATGTGAAGAATCTTAATCTCAAATGAAAAGGTTGGAATAATCATTTATATCTTTCTATGTAGGTATAGAGCTTTTAAGTTAAATGTTACTAACTTATATATGAAATATAATTTCTCAAGATAGCTCATAAATACATCATACTTAAAAGCGGCACGAGAATTGAGGGGGTGGGGGATGAGATATGTTAAGGTAGTGACTGATGGAGAAATTTGATTTTTGCTTTGATAGTTTTTCCAATATTCATAGATTTTTATGTTGATATTAGCGTCTTTAAGAATTAGAGTCATCTATGAGAGAAAAATAAGGTTCTCAGAAAGTTTTTCTTATTACGTATCTTGATTGATCTACTGTTATTATATGTGGAGGAAGTATATAGTAGAGCTTCTCTCTCGACTATGTTTGGTGAAGAATTTTGTCTCCCAAAATAACATGAAAGCTTGAGTGGAGGGTCAAAAACACATCTAAATATTTCATTTTTTGTGTTTCAAACCTTAACTATCATATATACGGTTTTCCTGAACTATTACCAACTATTATTGAGGCACACATAAATTATTAATTATTCACTTTTACTGCCTGAATGATGGTGATATTTCAGGTACGAAAAATGAATAATTAATATTTGATGTGTATGTTAATAAATAGTTGGTGATAGTTTAGGTAGAAAACCCACACACGGGCTGATAGATGATATATGAAACAAAAAAGAGAGGATATTTTAGGTTTATTTTATACTATTAACTTTGAAACATTTCTGCCTTTATATGCCTTCTCCCAGAAAAGATTTTGGTGAAACTAAGAATAGCCTTAATAATCTCTTTTCCACTCTTCAACAACTGTTTTATGATGTTTCTAGTCATTCGAAAATAAGGGCCCTGAGATGCTAAATGATGTTGATGCTCTAGCTGATGAAGAGAAGGGTACAGGGACTTATGTGGAGATTGAAAAGAAACGTGCTTTGGATGCTTGAGAAAAAGAGTTATTCTCTAACAAGTCATGCAGTATGTCAGTGATAAACCAATTTCAACAGATGCATGCGTGAACATATCCAACACCAATAGCATAAATGCAACATCTCTCAAACATGGAATAGGAAAAGTCATTTCTATGGGGGATAACTCTGGAAAGGGAAAAAACCCTGTGAATCATGATAAGGATATTAGTGTTGACTCCAACAAGAAAGTGCAAAACACTTACCCTACCAATGTAAAATTTTTATTGTCAAGTGGTTTACTTGATGGAGTGCCCGTGAAGTATATCTCAATGTCATCGGAGGTAAGTTTTTATTCATGAATTCTTCTTTGAGGTTTTAAATTTTTTTGTTATAAGTATGTTTTTTATGCTGCAGAAATCTCTTATAGGAGTTATTAAAGGGAATGGTAACCTATGTAGCTGCGATAACTGCAAGTTATCTGAGGCAAGATTTTTGTTTACTCTTCTACTATTTGTTCTCGCGAATTTTCTTCATGTATAATGGGGCATTATAAGTCTTATGTAGAAGAAGATTATTCTAAGTGCTATGGAATTTGAGAGGCATGCTGGTTGCAAGAGCCACCATGCTAACAATTATATTTACTTTGATAGCTGGAGGACAATTCATGCTATTGTTCAAAAGTTAAAGAAGACTCCTCGGGAAATGCTCTTTGAAGTAATTAAAAAAATCGTTGGTTCTCCAATCAATCCGATAAATTTTCAAACTTGCTTTTCCTTGAATGCACTTATATATAGTCATAATCTTTTGTTATTTATTTGTATTCGAACAAACTCATTTCTTTATCATGTATCCAGAGTACTTACAAAGTGCTAGAGAATATCTTCTTGCAGCAAAAAATGAAATAGGAAAACCATTTTGATATGCTGATCGATCTTGTGCTTCTGGTCAAGGAAGGGGAAGCTCAACGAATAGTCAGTGAAATAAAGTCAAATTTTAATTAGAGGTCTTAAAACTCAGTGCTCTTATTTTGGAACTACAAACCTATTTTTTTTTTATAGACAACTCTAGCAAATGGTGTTGTGTTTTTATTAGATTTTCATGTCCGTGACTGCTAAACATGCTATTTGAAGCTCTTTTTATTTTTTTTATAAAATTAACTTTGTATTTTGGCGTTTTAACATTATGTCTTCCTGAAGTTACTGATTTTTTTTATATTAATTGTTTTGGCTACAAATGAGTGGCTAGGGCAGATAGTTGTTGATAGTGTGGTTATAGCTCTATAAGCTATACATTATGGATGTATTATGGCTTAAAACATCATTAGATCTAATCATGGAGATCTAATCAAATATTGGCAAGAAAAGTTAGTCGATATTTGTATTGGTGAAAAATGAAATTATTTGGTGAAATAGTTAATGAGAGAAGGAAGATATTTTATTGAATAGTCCAGATGTACCAAATCGAGTAAAAATTGATTTGCTTAGTCAACTCAATTTCGTGATTTTGAACTTTATATTATGGAAACATAGTAATAAAGATTTAATTCTGTCAAACCTTTGTAAATGAAGCTTCAATAACTTTTAAACTATATTTGATTAACTAATATATCGTAAATACTATCTCACTTTCATCCCATGTGTAGTTTAAAATGTCCAATTGTTGATAGGATCTAAATGAAAAAGGGAAATACAATAGTGGGTATAGAAGATATCTCGTAAAATAGGTTGAAGTGTATGTAAGTTTGATTTCAACATCATTATTATAATTTTGATACCGATAATCTTTTAGGAAGAATCCGAGAGTAGCCTAATGATTAAAGGATAAGGATACTATCAATAGAGTATGAATTTGCAATAAATTATATTTGGACATTCAAATTGTTTCTCTGCTAATTCTTTATCATTATTTGATTCAAATTATCAGATTTAATCTCTGCTAATTCTTTATCATTATTTGATTCAACATAATCATTGGTGCTCACTACTAGATATAATCCAACAACAATAAGAGCAGCTCCCACAACCCTACATTAATTAAAATCAGCAAAACAAATTAAATTAGAATAACTAAACTTTGTACTAATATAATTGAAATCTCTAATTAAAAAAATAATAATAAACAAAAATCATTTTTTATCGCTAATAGGAAAAATATATTGTTAATCTTATTTAACGATGGATTATGCTAACAAAAAAATTATTAGTGCTAGTGATTCAACAATATCTTATCGAATGATTTTATATAGTTGCTTCAGGTTTTTGTAGCGATTGCCGTTCTTGAATTAAAGAGTAAAAGTTTGACTAAAAACACAAGTTCACATTTAAAATTATCAAAATCGCTTTACTAGAAAAGTACACATAGTCAAAGGACGATATAGTGGAGTAACTTCCACTATATCCACTGAGGACTATGTCAAATGCACATATTGAAGAGAAAAAATATATATTCAATTAAACTAATGAATGATTAGCATATTTGAGTTACACTACAAGTATATGGTTGTAGGAGAGCCAAACACTACTTTAGGATAAATGAGCATACATGAAAGAAAAAAATTATTTACTAAATCTAAAAATTGTTAAGTGAAGAAAATTTAAAAATATGAAACCAAGCATGACAAGCAATTTAAGATAAAATAAGCATATATGAAAAAAAAAATACTAAATCTTTAAAATCTTAATGAAGAAAAATTGAATTTGAATGTAAATTTTAAAAATAAGTGTAATCAAATAATTTAGGACAAAATAAGTATATATATGAATAACTTTATTCTTACTAATCTTTGACTATAATATTTAATAATCAAAGTATAAGTTTTGATATATGTCATGTATTTGCTGACTTGGTGTGAGTATCGGACGCACATACTTTTTTTAATCAAAATATTGTTACGTTATTAGAACCTAAGCCTTTTATGTTTAAATTCCATTTATTTATTTATGAGATTCTCTAATAATTGATAATCTATTAATAATATCGTTTCAAAATCAAGTTTAGGTGTCTCCATTATTGAAATCTCAAACTTTGTATTTCGCAAATTTATACCATTAGACAGTGTTTTGCGACATTTTATTAAAAATAAAAATAAAAATAGAAATCTCAAAATATTTGACCATATAAATGCTTTTCATACTATTAATAAATAAAATTTAAATTCTCAAATCAGTGTGATCAAGCAATTTAGGATAATTTTGACATATATGAAAAGGAAATTATTTACTAAATCTTAAAACTATTAATGGAGAAAAAATTCCAATTCCCATTGGTCAAGTAATTCAGGATAAAACAAGCATAAACATGGATAATTTCCTATTAACTAATATTTGACTAGAAAGTTCTAAAAAATAAATATTTTTACTTTTTTTTCCATTTTAGCGGATCCCAATAAACTATTAAGGGTTGTTTGATGTGTAGGATAACACCAAATAATTATGGGATTAAATAATAGTGCCACTTATTTGTTTTTTGATTGGCAAGTCTGAGATAACTTATCATGAGATTAATAAGACTCACATGACATAACCTAGTCAATCCAACTCAACATATTATATTTCGTAACTCATGTTGTATAGGATCACTCATCAACTAGTATATATACACCTCTGGGCCCTCTCTTTCTCCCTAGCAAAAAAAACCATTAAACTTGAAGCACTCAATAACTAATTTCGCTAGAATTCATCTCTGAAAATTCACTGGTGAGCTGCAATTGAGGTGAACTGCTTGAAAAAATAACACGAAATCATTTCGATTTGTTCATCGATTTTGTTAGAATTTATCATGTAGAATTCACTTGTGAATTGTGATCATCTTCCATTTTATTAAGCTGCAACTTGATTTTTATTGTTAAATCATATGAACTTTCTCATTTAAATGTTTAAAAATGCGAAAAAGGAAAACAGTTTTTTTTTATTACTCATATTAAACAAATTATTTTAGTGATGATTTTGATTTTTTTTTTGTTGTTTCTAATCTTAGCAATAATTTAGAAATTAGTAAATCTACCTTAATGGGATTTATTTTGTTTATTTATTTATTTTTGACCTTCAATATTTTTGGTGTTTTGTCTGGCGGTATTTTCCATAATTGACTTTTTAGGTTGAAAGAGAATTTCTCTTTTTAATTATTTTTTTCAGATTCTCATAATATGTTCTAATAATTTTATGTACATTTTTTTCTTTGATTTTGAAGTGGGAGCTTTTAACATTGGTAGAGCTCGATTACTATTAATTGTTGTTGGAGGACTGTATCTAAAATACGTGGAAATGGTTAAGTTTTCGACTTGAATTATTTTCAACAATTATGTAAATTTTGTTTCAACATCAATATTTTAAAATTTTGTCAGAGTACCCTTACAAAATTATTTTATGTACATAATATGTTATTTTTTCAATCTCGAATGTGCTTTTTTATCTTTTTTTATGTGGTATAAGATTAACTTTCCTCTCCCTTCTTTCTAATGACTAAAGAAAGTGAATCATCACATAAATTTGGTATTATGCAAGGAGATGTTGTTGTTGCATAGAAAATGCCTTTGACAACTCTATCACCTTTACTCAACATACACAAATTAAATGTATCATTTGTATGGAATGACATCTTCTCGCATTCCGAATTTCATGTGATGATTTTCTTTCTTCAGACACTATGAAGAAAGAGAGAAAAATTATTGGTGATGAACCTAACTTAGAAAAGTTGGTCAAAACCGTAATTAATGAAGATGATAAGGAAAAATTAATAAAGGAACATTGGCAGATTCATCAGAAAAAAGTAGATGAAATAACCTAATGGAATAATCTTTTTTTATTTATTTTTTATTGTTTTAGTTTATCTTTGTTATTTATACATATGAGAAGAATCTTAATCTCATAACAGAAGGTTGGAATAATCATTTATACCTTTCTAAGTAGGTATAGAGCTTTTTAAGTTAAATGTTACTAACTTGCATATGAAATATTATTTCTCAAGATAGCTCATAAATGCGACATAGTTTAAAGCAGCATGAGAATTTAGGGGGTGAGGAATAACATATGTTAACGTAGTGATTGATGTAGAAATTTGTTTTTTGCTTTTATAGTTCCTGCAATATTCATAAATTTTTACACTAATATGCTAAGTCTTTAAGAATCAGAGTCATTTGTGAAAGAAAAATAAGGTTCTCAGAAGATTTTCTTACTATACACATCACAATTGCTCTGCCATTATTGTATGTGGAGGAAGTATATAGTAGATGTTCTCTCTCGACTATGTTTGGTGAAGAATTTTATCTCAATAGCAAGCATATGTATCTAACTTAGGTTATGACTTTTTCGATTACTTGTGACTTTTCCGATAAGTTGTGACTTTTGTCAAAGGGTTGTGAATTTTTTGGTGAGTTGTGACTTTTCCAAAAAGTTGTGACTTTTTCAATAAGTTGTGACTTTTCCAAAGAGTTGTGACTTTCTCAAAAGTTGTGACTTTTCCAAAGTGTTGTGATTTCTAGGAAAGATCATGATTTTTCAGATAAGACACAAAAAAACATTTGTTCATACTACCCTTTTTTTACTATAAATAGAGGGTCTTCCTCTCATTTTTCAACCACATTTTTTTCTTATCTTCTACTCTTCTTTTTCTTACATTTTAATTTTTTTTGTGTGATTTATTGTCATTGAGTGAGTTCAAAGTTTAGCAGAATATGAGGTACCACTATTTTGATGAAGTAAGTCGTTCTATCCTAGAGGGTTAATTCCATAACCTCGAGTACTTGAGGAAAATAATATAATTTTTATGATATAATAATTGTTTGTTTGCTTAGTATATACATTAGTATGTAATGTTCCATATATGAAGTTAACATGATGTAGTCTAAACTCATTTGTCTTTGTTAACAATTTCTCTTGTGATGTAGATGTATGTATCTGATTATCTTTTTCCAAAATTTAGAGAATCATGACGATTTGTTTTTGATGCTCAAGAAAAAAAAATGACTTTATTTATCAATGTTATTTATGTGATTTAGACTCTCAGGAAGTTTGCTTATAAATATTTCCCTTTTGTTTTACTTATTAATAATTTTTAATATTTCAGTATTTTAGACGAAGAAAAGTTCATATGACTTGTAATAACGCCAGTTGAAGTTTGTTTAGTTTAATTTTTATTATTTATTTAATAGCTAATTTTATGAGATAAATATATTTATTAATGCAAATATATATTTATTAGTTCACCTACTTTCTTACAACCCCTAGCAATGGTAAACACATGTTTTACACCACTAATCAACTTTGTTTCTTCCCCATGAAGCGTTACTTATACAACCTATTATTGGTTCACCTGCTCACATATAGTCCCGTGGCAATTTTAAACACATACTTTACATATATATGTTAGTTGTAACCTTATTTTAGCCGCACTTTACATCTTAATGATACCCTCTTTTATGCATCAAATTCTTGCCTAATCATGCAGATTTCGACCATTTGCCGCCCTCATCAATGGTACTAATACACAATAACACCTAGAATTAACATTGTCGCTCTCATCTCACAATGGTAGTAATAAAGCTCTAGCCTACATGACAACTGAAATTGAACTAGCAAAATGGAATGTACTGATAAACAAGATACAAAAACACTCCGTTAATTCGGTGATGAGAGTCTTAGTGATTTGAAGGGATTCAATAATACCTTACATAAATTAAAGGCATGAAGGGACTTTCAGAACAACAATATTACTTAACGAAGAGGTAATAACATTGACACTTTCACTTACCTTATTATTTTATCGTTCATGTTTGTTGTACTTATACCCCCACCCCTTTGCACAATACAACGTACAAAAATTCAAGCAACGCTATTTAATAAACATATTGAAACATGGAAGGACTCCTTGAAACCAATTAAGAGTTACTACATTGGTAAAGGACACTCAGATCGCATCAACCCCAACTACTATTCCGTACACAAAGAAGTTGAATTGGCATTTACAGATAACACAATCATAAAGGTGATTGACATTGAGGTTTCAACACACAGATTCTCTGTTGGCTTTCTATCATTGGATCATGTCGATAAATTACCTAATGGTGCTATTCTAGGTAACTGTCCACCCAAATAATTTGTTATTTAATTTCATGGTCCATTACGTAATCGTTATCACTAATTTACATTACCTATTGTAAGATTTGATTTGCGTTTAGTTTCAACGAATCCCCTCATTGAAAAAGAATATAGCATGAGACGGGAGATAGTTGTTGCAAATGAGTAGTATGTTTTGAAGATGCCTAAACTACCATCAATATAGAGATATGGTGAAGTATTGACATTTCACTTCTATCTAATAACCCAGCATGGAGCATACAACTGTTACTCTATGAGAAGATTTTGCAGAAAATGACGGTGCTTTTCTAGAAAAGGTGAAAGATGATAAACCTATACTTGGCTTATGTGACGTTAGAATCCTAATCTATAAAAGTATTGGACATACTACTGTATGTTTTTATAATAAACTGAGTATAATTGTTGTTTCAAATTTGAAACAAGCTCTTGTCACACTAGGCACTTTTGAAATATCTACTATTTCCATGAGTAGCGTCTTGATCAATCCACAGTTTCAAAAATCCACGAACCTGGTACATTACATTAATCACACATATGTTCTGCAATGTTATTTAAACCCGATTGTGACAACTAATGTACATACTCTACTTTAGCATTATAGGCTGGTTACATTTAAAGTTTCTGTAACATGACACAATTGTTCTATAATCATTGTTTAGTAATTACATACTAAAATTCCAAAGTTCCCAAAACCTTTGCACCGAGGACATCTCACTCAAAATGGGTGATACAGTTAACTAATCTCATCAAAAATATAGGTGTGAAATGGTAAAGGCCGAAAATAAAGATTTTATGGTAACACCAAGTAAGGAAATGAGAACAGCCATAGAAGTTCCGTTGGTATATATTATGGATGGATTTCTAGCTGATTCACAAGTACATACTTGTACTCTCTAAAAATAATAACCATTTTAATATCCAAAATATAAACAGAAATATGGTATATTGGCGATGTGCAAGATTTTTTGTACAAGTTCAAAGCAACAATTGTAGACATACTGAATAAAGATGAGTCATGGTATTCGTCTTGCAAAAACTGCATCAAAAAAGTGAAAGTTATAGAACATATTGTATCTTGTAACAATTCTAACAATGAGAATGTAGAATATGAAATGAAGTTAGACACAGTAAAAACTCAATTCTACATTACTAATTAGAAAAAAATTAGCTTTAACTTTTAAATGACTCCCCTTTTTAAAACAAATACTGCTTACAACTTGAAGTGTGTGGTGGAGAACAACGTGCCCGATTTATACTATTTGAAGAGGCTAAATATACGTCAATAAAGATATGAACTGTATTTATACCTAAACACCTTAATGCCCAGTGGACTCCGCCGCATAGGTACGTTTCTAATCCATCCTAAATTTTACAGTTATCTTATTATGATACTTCATAGAACAAAAGAGAAGAAAAGAATTACAGGATTACATATACATAACATTTTATGATTCTTTTAATCTTACACATTAGGTTAGTTTTGAAAGAAAATGTGCCCATCATGCTGCTGAGAAAAACTGGACCCCTCAAATGGATTATGCACTGGGACATGGTTGATTTGTAGAGGCTCTGAGGAGAATGTCATACATGCAGAAAAAACAACAGGTCAATATGCTACAAACAATATGTTTACTCCAACAATACAACTATAACCACCCCCCCCCCCTTTCCCCTTTATAAATAGATATTGCTTACGACTTGAAGTGTGTGGTGGAGAACAACGTGCCCAAGTTATACTATTTTAAGAGGCTAAATATTTACTAGGTTGTAGCGTGCAAGACTACATAGAATCGACTTCAGTAAATATATGATATGTATTTATACCTAAACACCTTAACTCCCAATGGAGTCCACCGCATAGGTACGTTGTCTAATCCATCCTAACTTTTACATTTATCTGATTGTGATACTTAATAGCACAAAAGAGAAGAAAAGAATTACACAATTACATATACATAACAATTGAAGATTCTTTTAATTTTATACATTAGGTTTATTTTGATAGAAAATGTGCCCATCATGCAGTTGAGAAAACTGGATCCCTCAAATGGCTTATGCAATGGGACATGATTGATTTGTAGAGGCTTTGACGAGAATGTCATACATCCAGAAAAATCAACAGGTCAATATGCCACAAACTAGGTGTTTACTCCAACTATACAACTATCACCATGCGGGGGGGGGGGGGGGGGGGGGGGGGGGGGGGGGGGGGGGGGGGGGGGGGGGGGGGGGGGGGGGGGGGGG
>JAJOOR010005090.1:0-36112 GCA_036250505.1 Solanum acaule | reverse complement strand
TTCGGAATGGTCCAATAAAGATTATAGTTCATAGATGTTGATAATTATAATAAAACTTAAATCAAAATCAAATTAATACTAATGCAAAAAGAAAATCAATTCAACACTAAGAATGACATATTTGTTCTTTAACGTTATATTGGTTTAAACAATTAAAATACATAATCTAATTTTATTTTCCCTTAAATATTTGGTAATGTAACTAATACTTATTAAACTTATTTTAGCATGATTTAGTACTTTTAAATTATGATCATTTTCATTATGACTTTATAATATTTATTTTATATGATGATTTCATTATTATTTTTTATTGAATATTTTTGTGTCATCAGTACTCATCTCATATTTTGCGTTATTTTTTTAAGAAACACCTTAGATAATTGTATTTTGGTGGACTAAAGAAATATTTGGAGCACAAGTTAATTATATGTTTGTATGCAAACTTTACCGAAAAAATCCAAAAATCTGAAATATCCGAGGTTTATTAGTTTGGTTTGATTTATAAATTTTGAAATTTGACACAATGGTTTGGTTTGGTATTTGAAAAATCCAAACCAACCCAAGGTTGAAAAACCCGAAAAAATCTAATTTTTATTAGTTTGGTTTGGTTTATAAATTTAAAAATTTTACACAAATGGTTTGGTTTGATATTTGAAAAACTCGAATCAACCCGGTCATGTACACCCCTAAGTCTACCCTATCATTATCTATAGTCAACCCATTTGAATCTTTAAGCATATTTTGTATTGAGAGTTATTTCAATGTTTAAAGTGTCTTGAGATCCAGATTGGTAGGAGTAAACCTATTTGATTTGTATAGCGAGGTGGGTGCTATATTAATTTGTGTGTCTAATAGTTGTTTGAGGAGGAACATGTTAGTGCAAAGTTTTAATGATAAACAATTTAAATCGTTTCAGGGTTAGCTGATCGTCAAAAAGGAAAGAATCCAAAATAAAGATACAAGATCGTGCTGCTTAAATCAAGGAAGATTACCAAGCAAGACAATTGAAGACCAACAATCAAGGAAGCTGAAATACAAAGTACATAAATCAAGGCAGATCTTAAATTAAATAAGATCAATCAAGGAAGCCTAAATCAAACCAGATTCCAGATAGCTACATCTCAATTAAGGAAGGTGAAGATCATGAAAAATCTCCAACGGCTATTGAAGATTGAAGAATCAAGGCTAACGGCTAGCAGAAGATCTCAAGTAAATTGAGGCTAAATCAATGGAAATGAAGATTAGCCTTAATCTTTATTCTTGGAAAATAAGGATTCCTTACCTTCTTTTCCAAGGATCAAATCTCTTGGGTTGCCATCTCTTCACAAGAATGATTCAAGCCTAGACGCTATAAATATGCTCCATCTACAAACTGACAAAGTGTACAATCGAGTCTGAATCATCTCAACACTCCCTACTCTACTTTTGATAAGCATTGTATTACTTAGTTTTACTGTGTAAACAAAAAAGAGAGAAGAGAGAAATATTGTTGGTAGAGCATTGTATCAAAACAAAAGAGTGAAAAGAAACTGAGTGTAAACTGTGAAGTCACACTCAACTTTGTACTCACATCAAAAGTTACCAAGTCTAGAAGAGAACACCCTTGCAACCCAAGGGGACTGGACGTAAGATCCACTTTAGATCCCAACCAGTATAAAAATTCTTGTGTCAAGTTTACTTTACGCATTTTCGATTCTATTCATACTTGTTAGCAACATGTAGTCGACTGAAGTTTCTCTCAAGTCAACTACTCACAAAAGAAAATCGAAAAAAATAGCAATTCACCCCCCCTCTTGCGCTTTCAGAACAAAGGTTAAAGTATGGAGTGGTGATATTGTGCGATTTACACTCATTTTAATCGTATTTTTTTCTTGTTTTGATTTTATTTTAAGAATAATCTAACTTAATACTTTTGAATTATGCCCATTTTCATATTTTGAAACTCATGCAGGGTGTTTTATGGATTGTAGATGAAATATAGAAATATGGGATGGGTCGCTTATAACAAGTGTAAACATTTGGAGGTCGAATTCTGCACAGACTTGTGACTGAAAAATATTTAAGATAAACTATAACTACATAGTTAATGTTGGTGTAATATACCACAAATAAAATAAATTACAGGTGAAATAAAATGAACAAAAATATATAATTAAATCTTAAGGCTGAGGCGCGGATATCTCACACTTTTTAAGGAGATTCAAGCCCACTGCGGCATAATCTACACCAATCCAACAGTATCACTCTTGATTTGTCCCTTCCAGGATACAACAATCCAACAACGTCGTACAACTCAAGCAACTCCGGATTAGTTGAAGAGTTCAAAGCTCCACAAAAAGAACATCTTCCTCAACATATAATACTCTCTTTTGTATAGTGAATATAGTTGAAGACTTAGAATATTTTCTTTGTCTCAACTCTCTCTTTCACTACACTAACCTCAATATAAACTTCTCATCTTTTCTTACATTATTTTCACACTTCTACTTGGGATGCTTCACAAAGGAAAAACACCACTATTTATAGGTGAAGAAGTCTTCCATATAATCAATGGGTAGAATGAGGGGTAGTGATTTGGGTAGATGTTACATGAGTTACAAGAAACTAATGGTTATATGAGTTACAAAAAACTAATAACCATGAGAGTTACAAGAACTAATGGCGATATGAGTTACAAGACACTAATGACCATGAGAGTTACAAGAATTAATGGTCATATAAGTTACAACAACCAATAGTCATCTTCTACCACAATTTGTACCTACTAACATATGCACTTAATATTTTTTATTTTAATAATAAAATGCATAAAACACCAACATTCTCCCACTCATTTTAATATTAAAATAAAAGAGTTCACCAATTTAGTTGAAGGTAGACTATTATGCATAATGAAGGTAGTGGCAGAGCCAGAATTTTCAATAAGGGGGTTCAAAATTGGTAGAAATAGGCACACGAAGTAGCCGAAAGGGGTTCGACATCTACTTTATATACATACAAAATTATTTTAACCATGTATAAATAATATAATTTTCCACCGAAGGGGGGTACAAGGTGGCTCCGCCCTTGAACGAAGGTGTGCTCTGCATTGAACCTTCACTTAGTAAAACAATAATCTTTACTCTAGAGTCAGTAGTGGTCTCAGACTTGAACTATGACTGCTTAAGGGATATAAAGTATCATTGCTTACACGCAATAATCAAGGTATTGACATAAACTTTAATAGCCAGCACATTACGGCCTTGTGCTATCCCCGGTTTTCATGAGCGTTTTTTAGAACAAATTCATTCTCATAGAAAGCAGGCTACTTTCACACTCACATAGGTGAAATCTTTCAAGGGTGCCCCTATAATTTGACACCTCACTCATACGAGATACATACTTTCATTAAGAGTTCAAAAACTCAACCTCCACAAATCATTATAGGATAAATGCACTTACATCATAGAGATTGAATAAAATCAATAATAGTGCATTTCACAACAAGTCATCATATGATTTGTTCTTCCCATTGAACCTGGTTATAGGATCTCTAGTCCCCAGGTTGGGTTTCCTCAAATATGACTCAGAATTATTATTTTTTGCTTCAATTTCATCCCCCTCGATGTCCCCAGGTTGGGTTTCCTCAAATTGTGACAAATTTTATCACAATTAATATTGATGGTATACCAATGATCAATATGATCTCACAATATTGTGTTTTCTCCTCATGAGTCTGAAATTATCATTTTAATAATAATTTTGAACTCTACCATTATATTGGTGCTCTCACAATTAATCAAAATTAGAAATATTAATTTCTAAAAATAAAGTGTTTGATATAGTAAAATCAATTCACTTTTTCACTAGTTGATGTTGACATCCTTTGAGAGGGCGCAACGTCGCGGTGACTCAATTTTAAAAGATTTAAAAGTATTTAAAAAAGGGTAAAAGGAGTAAAAGGGTAAAGGGAGTCGCCACCTAATTTTAGGAAAACTAGGAAAACAATTAATTAATGGGAAAATTGTATGAAATAGCAAACTATTAATTTAAATTAAATGTTATAGCCATAGTTTATTTTATTTGTAATTCGCAGCAAGCTTCCCATTTTTTTACCATCTGATTTGGTATACAATTAGCCATTTTCGGTATATAATTAGTCATTTTATACATTTCGGTATAAAATGTATAAAATATGTTTGTGTTTGTATAAAGCGGGAGAAAAGTGTATATACAAATACTGTAACATCTCGCAATTTGAAATAGCTAGGAAGAAGCTAAGAATTTGAAATAGTCATTTTTGGAAATAGTGACAAATCTGGAAATTTGTTTAAGTAAGTTAAAGTGAGTTTTGGTCAACTTCAAACGATCATAAATCCTAGATCAGGATGAGTTAGGTGTAGTTCCAGATATGGTTGGAACGATCTTTCCAATGCCGCCAAGTTTGTACGATTCTAAGTTAGTATGAGCAAATTATGCCCTTTGGAAGTTGGGTTGTTGGATTAAGGAAATGTTCAATCTAGAATTTTAAGGGGTATTTTAGTCTTTTCATTGCCCTATTATTTTAATCCGTTTTTAGGAGTTTAATATGGGTCAATTCAGAACTTAGTTAGTTTTAGAAATTGGGAATTTTCACGCTAGGGATAAGAAGAAAGGAGAAGAGAAAAGAAGAAGGAGAAAAGGCCAAATTCATCAAGATCGTTCAAGAAATTTGGTGGTTCGCCAAGGATTTACATCTATAAGGTATGTGAAGCTCTCATAACATTGGGATCTTTCTCCCACGTGCCAAGCATATTAATTTCAGTTTGGATTCGACCTAAATGAGTTTGAGTATTGATGATCTTGATATCTATTTTTGAGTTCATATATTGTTCTTGAATTTGACTGAGTTGGGAAGTTTCTGAATTCGTTATGTCGTATTATAGAGTAGTTTCGATTTAGGTTCTTAGGTACACTTGTTGGGTACATGAATCTAAAGTGAATTAGAGAAAAAGAATCAGATTAAAATGATTTAGGATCAGAAAAACGGGATCAAAAAGTCGTCAGACGCACCTGGGGAGGGCCAGGCACATCTCGCCCCCATAGCTCCAGGAGCCTAGGAAGGCGCGGCTGCAGTGTGCCCAAAAAATGCCCCAGTAAGTTGGGGTCTAGCGCGGCGCGCCAAGGACGCGCCCGGATCGGCTTTTTCACCAGTTTTTCGTCATTTTGCCTATTTAAGTTATTCTAAAGTTTATTAACACTTTCCATTGATTTCTAACTACTCTAAATGACTTCTAAACATCTAGAAATCATCAAGAAACATAAATCATAACCTTGAATTCATAAATTCAAATTCAAGGAAAGTCAAGAGCCAAGTCTAAGAAGTTCTTAGAGTCTTTTCAAGAAGTCTTTTGCAAATGCTTGTTACCTTGTTTTAAGACTTAAAGTTCAAGTTGAGTAAAGAGTAAAGATTGAAGTTCATTTCTTCAAAAGTATTAGGGGACTAAGTATTCCCAAGGAGTTTATCTGAGATTTCCAAAGAGCTTTCGGGCTAGTTTTCAGAAATGAGTATTCGCTTTATAAATGAAACAAGAGAGGAAACTGAGATTTCCAAGATAGCCTTTGAGCTAAGTTTTGAGCAATTATCTCAAATCAGCAGAAATAAGTATGTTTTTAAAACATAAGAGCTAGTATATTTTGGGAGTAGTACTGAGCACCGAATTGGGGGCGAGCATGAGTTCAGATAACTCACGCCTCCATAAAACCATGTAGCCACCATGGGTAGAACAGGGTCATACTTTTTAGATGAACCCTTTTCACATAGACTAGTGAATCCACTTAGTAGTTCAGGTCCTATACCTTTGGCCGGGTATAGGATGCGCTGGTAGCGTGAGGAAGATCGTTGTATCATCACTATAGCTCTTATGTGAAGGTTGTCGGTTAGAGAAACTCCCACAGAACTTATTGTATTTTTATATACATTAGTTTATTGTATTTTTACATATATTTCAGAGTTTTGTTGTATTCTTGTATATACACAGAGTTGACATCATGTTTTTAAACAGCTTTTCTTTATATTGCACTTGTTTTAAATTGCTTTATATTGAAATAAGTTCAGTTAAGTATTCATGAGTTGAGAAGAGCCAAGGTAAGTGTTTCTTTCAGATTCCCTTTTAAGCCTATGTTGTTTTAGCATTGCAACTCGCATACTCGTACTTTCAATGTACTGATGCCAGTTGGCCTGCATCGTATTATGATACAAACACAGGTAACTAGCATCGGCATTTCGGTGCATCATTGATCCAGTGAGCAGTTCAGAGTCTGTTGGTGAGCTTTTTTTCTTTTCGGAGGATCCATTTCATTGTTTTCTACTTTAGTTCATTAGGATGTTGTGGGGTCTGTCCCAACATCCATCTCAGTTGTTATTAGAGGCTTCATAGACAGTCAGATGTTAGTCCTTTGAGTCTTTTCAATATCATTTCTTATTGTTAAGACTTGGGTTGCCATTTTTGGCCAAGTTGAATATTTAACCTTTAACATTCTCAGTTATTTTATTATTCAGTTCAGTTAAGTTCATTGATCATTATAGATATGAATATTGTCTTCCGCTGAGTTAAGTAAGCCGGGCCAAGGGTTCGCTTGGGGCCAGCAATGGTCTTAGAGTGCCAGTCTGGCCCAGGGTGTAGGCTCTGGGCGTGACAAACTTGGTATCAGAGCATAGAGTTCAAGAGTCCTAGGGAGTCTATGAAGCCGTGTTTGTAGAGTCTTATTTATCTGTGTGAAGTGCGCCACATCTATAATTAGGAGGCTGCAACATTTAGGAACTATCTCACTTCTTTCACACTCATTTCGTGCGTTAGAATTTGATCTCTAAAAAGTTTCCCTCTAATTCGTTCTTCTGCGTGTTTTTAGATAATCATGCCTCCACGAAGAGCAGTCAGAGGTCATCCAGCTAGGAGGAATGTTGAGGAACAAGAGTTACCCAATGCACCTGAAGTTCAACCTCAAGGGGAAGTTACCAATGCTGAGTTCAGAGAGGCAATTAGGATGCTGAGTCAAGCTGTGACTAATCAGGTTGGTCAGCCAAGAGGATCTCGACAAGAAGGGGATGACACTTCGAGGATTCGTGAGTTCTTAAGGATGAATCCCCCAAGTTTCACTGGTTCGAGCACTACTGAGGATCCAGAGAACTTCACTGAGGAATTGAAAAAGGTATTCGATGTGATGCATGTTACTGATACGGAGAGAATTGAGCTAGCTGCATATCAATTGAAGAATGTTGTTAGGACTTGGTTTGACAAATGGAAGGAGGGTAGAGCTGAGGATGCACCGCTTGCGAGTTGGGCCTATTTTGAGGAAGCTTTCTTGGGGCGTTTCTTTCCCCGAGAACTGAAAGAGGCCAAGGTACGTGAGTTTCTCACACTTAAGCAGGATTCTCTGAGTGTTCATGAATATGGGTTGAAGTTCACCCAACTGTCCCGTTATGCTCCAGAGATGGTTAAGGACATGAGAAGTAGAATGAGCTTGTTTGTTGCTGGGTTGGGCCATCTACCAAGCAAAGAGGGCCGAGCATCAATGCTTATTGGGGACATGGACATTTCGAGGTTGATGGTCTATGTGCAGCAGATAAAGGAAAAGAAGCTGAGAGATAGAGAGGAATTCAAGAACAACAGGGATAAGACAGGGAATGAGTCTGGGTAGCAGAAGAGTAATGCCAACCGGTCATCCTTCCAACAGAAACAGAAGGGACCTGCTCCATTATCTGCTAGTGCACCTGCACCTAAGAATAAGGGTGAGTACTATGATCAGAATTCCTGACCTAAACCTGCCTATTCTCAGGGCAGTGTAGCGCAAGGAGGTAGTAAGCCTCCTGCCTGCGCCACGTATAGTAGGAACCATTCAGGTATTTGTCGTGACAGCTCCACTGGTTGTTTCAAGTGTGGTCAGACGGGACATTTCATATGAGATTGTCCAAAGAACAAGCAGGGAAATGGTAATGGGGGCAATAGAGCCCAGTCTTCTTCAGTTGCTCCACCAGACAGAATTGCACCTAGAGGGGCTACTTCCGATACTGGTGGACGAACAAACCGCTTATATGTTATCAACAGTCGTCAAGAGCAAAAGGATTCACCAGATGTTGTCACTGGTATGATTCAAGTCTTTGACCTTACTGTTTATGCTTTGCTAGATCCAGGAGCGAGTTTATCTTTTGTAACTCCATATGTTGCTATGAACTTTGATGCTATTCCTGAGCAACTTAGTGAACCATTCAGTGTCTCTACGCCTATTGGTGAGTTTATTCTAGCAGAAAGAGTCTATCATGATTGTCTCGTTTCCGTCAATCATAAGAGTACCATGACTGATTTAATTGAGTTAGACATGGTAGATTTTGATGTCATTCTTGGTATGGACTGGCTTCATGCATGTTATGCCTCAGTTGATTGTAGAACTCTAATTGTCAAGTTTCAGTTTCCAAATGAGCCAGTCTTAGAGTGGAAAAGCAATTCAGCAGTGCCTAAGGGTCATTTTATTTCGTACCTTAAGGCGAGTAAGTTTCTAAGGGGTGTGTCTATCACTTAGTCTGAGTTAATGACTCTAGTGTTGAGATACCTCTTATTCAGTCAGTTCCAGTAGTAAAAGAGTTTCCAGAAGTCTTTCCTAATGATCTTCCCGGAGTCCCTCCTAAGAGAGAGATAGACTTTGGTATAGATCTTCTTCCAAACACTCGTCCTATATCTATTCCGCCATATAGAATGGCACCAGCTGAGTTAAAAGAGCTTAAAGAGCAATTTAAAGATCTTTTAGAGAAAGGTTTCATTCGGCCAAGTATCTCAATTGGGGCGCTCCAGTCCCATTTGTGAGAAAGAAATATGGTTCCCTTAGGATGTGTATAGATTACAGTCAGTTAAACAAGGTTACCATCAAGAATAAGTATCCTCTTCCGAGAATCGATAATCTTTTCGATCAGCTTCAGGGTGCTACTTGTTTCAGTAAAATAGACCTTTGATCTGGCTACCATCAGTTGAAAGTAAGGGAATGCGATATTCCCAAGACATCATTCAGGACCCGTTATGGTCATTATGAGTTTATGGTCATGTCGTTCGGTCTAACCAATACACTAGCAGCGTTCATGGACCTTATGAATAGAGTATTCAAACCTTATTTAGATATGTTTGTTATCGTCTTCATTGATGACATACTTATCTATTCAAGGAATGAAGAAGATCATGCTAGTCATCTCAGAGTAGTTCTTCAGACTTTGAAAGATAAGGAGTTATATGCTAAATTCTCTAAGTGTGAATATTTGCTTGAGTCTGTGGCATTCTTAGGCCATATTGTGTCTGGAGAGGGGATTAAAGTTGATACTCAAAAAATTGAGGTAGTACAGAATTAGCCTAGACCCATATCTCCCACTGATATTAGGAGTTTCTTGGGTTTGGCTGTCTATTATAGAAGGTTTGTAGAGGGTTTTTCATCCATTTCGTCCCCTTTGATGAAGTTGACTTAGAAAACAGTGAAATCTCAATGGTCTAAAGCTTGTGAGAAAAACTTTCAAGAATTGAAGAAGAGGTTGACTACTGCCCCAGTTTTGACTTTACCAGAAGGTACTCAAGGTTTTGTGGTGTATTGTGACACATCTAGAGTTGGTTTGGGTTGTGTATTAATGCAGAATGGCAAAGTTATAGCTTTATGCCTCCAGAGAGTTGAAAGTTCATGAGAAGAACTACTCAACCCATGACTTAGAGTTGGCTGTTGTGGTATTCACTTTGAAGATATGGCGCCATTATTTGTATGGTGTTCATATTGATATATTCACTGATCATAAGAGCCTTCAATATGTGTTCACTCAGAAAGAGCTTAATTTCAGACAAAGGAGGTGGTTAGAGTTACTCAAGGATTATGACATGAGTATTCTTTATCACCTAGGTAAGGCTAATGTTGTTGCTGATGCCTTGAGCAGGTTGTCTATGGGTAGTACCGCCCATGTTAAGGAAGAAAAAAGATAGTTAGCAAAAGATGTGCATAGGCTTGCACGCTAAGGAGTCCGACTTATGGATTCCACAGAAGGAGGAATAGTGGTGACAAATGGGGTTGAATCATCACTAGTGTCAGAAGTTAAAGAAAAACAAGACCAAGATCCAATTTTGCTTGAGTTAAAGGCAAATGTTCAAAAGTAGAAAGTATTAGCTTTTGAACAAGGGGGATATGGTGTATTGAGATATCAATGTAGATTGTCTGTACCTATGGTGGATGGACTCCAAGAGAGGATTATGAAAGAAGCTTATAGCTCCAAATACTCCATTCATCCGAGTTCCACAAAGATGTATCGTGACTAAAGAGAAGTTTATTGGTGGAATAGCATGAAGAAGGGCATTGCAGAATTTGTTGCTAAGTGTCCAAATTGCCAGCAAGTGAAAGTTGAGCACTAAAGGCCCGGTGGTTTGGTGCAGAATATAGAACTTCCAAAATGGAAGTGGGAGATGATTAATATGGATTTCATCACAGGTTTACCAAGGTCTTGCAGACAACATGATTCTATTTGGGTGATTGTCGACAGAATGACGAAATCAGCCCATTTTTTGCCGATAAAGACTACCCATTCAGTAGAAGATTATGCCAGGTTATATATTCACGAGATGGTAAGACTTCATGGAGTGCCAGTCTCCATTATTTCGGACAGAGGGGCACAATTTACTGCACAGTTTTGGAAATATTTTCAGAAAGGCTAGGGTTCAAAGGTGAACTTATATATTGCCTTTCATCCTCAGACTGATGGGCAAGCAGAGCGCACTATTCAGACTTTAGAGGATGTGTTGAGGGCTTGCGTGATTGATTTCAAAGGGAATTGGGATGATCACCTACCTCTCATTGAGTTTGCTTACAACAACAGTTATCACTCTAGCATCAAAATGGCTTTTTATGAAGCTCTTTAGGGGAGAAGATGCAGATCTCCTATTGGATGGTTTGAAGTTGGTGAAGCAGGGTTGATAGGACCAGATTTAGTTCACCAAGCTATGGAGAAGGTGAAAGTGATTCAAGAAGGGTTGAAGCGGCACAGAGTCGTCAAAAATCCTACACTGATGTTAAGATAAGGGAATTTGAGTTCGAAGTAGATGATTGGGTATATTTGAAAGTTTCACCCATGAAGGGTGTTATGAGGTTTGGTAAGAAGGGGAAGCTTAGTCCCCGGTATATTGGACCTTATCGCATAGCCAAGAGGATTGGCAATGTAGCTTATGAGTTGGAGCTACAACAAAGGCTAGCAGCGGTTCATCCTATGTTTCACATCTCCATGTTGAAGAAGTGCATGGGCGATCCTTCATTGATCATACCAACTGAAAATATTGAGATCAAGGATGGCTTATCTTATGAGGAGATTCTGGTTCAGATTCTAGATTGCCAAGTTCGCAAGTTGAGGACAAAGGAGGTTGCGTCAGTCAAAGTCCTTTGGAGGAACCAATTTGTTGAATAAGCTACTTGGAAAACTGAAGAGGATATGAAGAAGAGATATCCACACCTTTTTGAATCCGAACAAAATGCAGACCAAGGTACTAATTATCTTCTTAGTACTCTTTAAATTATGAGTGAGCATGTTGTTTGTTTGCTTGTGCTTGTTGGGTGTTTGAACTTGATATTACCACCCTTAAACCAGTAGGAGTAATCTCATTCGAGGACGAATGTTTCCAAGGGGGAGATATTGTAACATCTCGCAATTTGAAATAGCTAGGAAGAAGCTAAGAATTTGAAATAGTCATTTTTGGAAATATTGACAAATCTGGAAATTTGTTTAAGTAAGTTAAAGTGATTTTGGTCAACTTCACATGATCATAACTACTAAATCAGGATGAGTTAGGTGTAGTTCCAAATATGGTTGGAAATCTCTTAGAACGATATTTACATCGCTGCCAAGTTTGTGCGATTCCAAGTTCGTATGAGCAAGTAATGCCTTTTGGAAGTTAGGTTGTTGGATTAAGGAAATGTTCAAGCCGGAATTTTAAGGAGTATTGTAGTCTTTTCATTGCCCTATTATTTTAATCCGTTAAAGGAGTTTAATAAGGGTCAATTCAGAACTTAGTTTTAGAAATTGGGAATTTTCACGCTAGGGATAAGAAGAAAGGAGAAGAGAACAGAAGAAGGAGAAAAGGCCAAATTCATCAAGATCGATCAAGAAAGTTGGTGTTTCACCAAGGATTTACTTATATCAGGTATGTGAGGCTCTCATAACGTTGGGATCGTTCTCCCACGTGCCAAGCATATTAATTTCAGTTTGGATTCGACCTAAATGAGTTTGAGTATTGATGATCTTGATATCTATTTTTAAGTTCATATATTGTTCTTGAATTTGACTGAGTTGGAAAGTTTCTGAATTCGTTACGTCGTATTATAAAGTCGTTTCGAGTTAGGTTCTTAGGTACACCTGTTGGGTACATGAATCTAAAGTGAATTAGAGAAAAAGAATCGGATTAAAACGATTTAGGATCAGAAAAACGGGATCAAAAAGTCGTCAGACGCATCTGGGGAGGGCCAAGCGCGTCGCGCCTCCATAGCTCCAGGAGCCTGGGGAGGCACGACTGCAGTGCGCCCAAAAAATGCCCCAGTAAGTTGGGGTCTGGCACGGCGCGCCAGGGACACGCCCGGATCGGCATTTTTCATCAGTTTTTCGTCATTTAACCTATTTAAGTTGTTCTAAAGTTTATTAACACTTTCCATTGATTTCTAACTACTCTAAATGACTTCTAAACATCTAGAAATCATCCAGAAACATAAATCATAACCTTGAATTCATAAATTCAAATTCAAGGAAAGTCAAGAGCCAAGTCTAAGAAGTTCTTAAAGTCTTTTCAAGAAGTCTTTTGCAAATGCTTTTTACCTTGTTTTAAGACTTAAAGTTCAAGTTGAGTAAAGAGTAAAGAATGAAGTTCATTTCTTCAAAAGTATTAGGGGACTAAGTATTCACAAAGAGTTTATTTGAGATTTCCAAAGAGCTTTCGGGCTAGTTTTTAGACAAGAGTATTTGCTTTATAAATGAAGCAAGAGAGGAAACTGAGATTTCCAAGATAGCCTTTGAATTAAGTTTTGAGCAATTATCTCAAATCAGCAGAAATAAGTATGTTTTTAAAACATAAGAGCTAATATATTTTGGAGTAGTATTGAGCACCGAATTGGGGGCGAGCATGAGTTCAGATAACTCACGCCTCCATAAAACCATGTAGCCACCATGGGTAGAATAAGGTCATACTTTTTAGATGAACCCTTTTCACATAGACTAGTGGATCCACTTAGTAGTTCAGGTCTTATACCTTTGGCCGGGTATAGGATGCACTGACAGCGTAAGGAAGATCGTTGTATCATCATTATAGCTCTTATGTGATGGTTGTCGGTTAGAGAAACTCCCACATAAGTTATTGTATTTTTATATACATCAGTTTATTGTATTTTTACATACATTTCAGAGCTATGTTGTATCCTTGTATATACATAGAGTTGACATCATGTTTTTAAACAACTTTTCTTTATATTGCACTTGTTTTAAACTGCTTTATATTGAAATGAGTTCAGTTAAGTATTCATGTGTTGAGAAGAGCCAAAGTAAGTGTTTCTTCAGATTCTCTTTCAAGCCTATGTTGTTTTAGCATTCCAACTTGCATACTCGTACATTCAATGTACCGATGCCAGTTGGCCTGCATCGTATTATGATACAGACACAGGTAACTAGGATCAGCATTTCGGCGCATCGTTGATCCAGTGAGCAGTTCAGAGTCTGCTGGTGAGCCTCTTTACTCTCCGGAGGATCCATTTCATTGTTTTCTACTTTAGTTCATTAGGATGTTGTGGGGTATGTCCCAACATCCATCTCAGTTGTTATTAGAGGCTTCATAGACAGTCAAATGTTAGTCCTTTGTGTCTTTTCAGTATCATTTCTTATTGTTAAGACTTGGGTTGCCACTTTTGGCCAAGTTGAATGTTTGACCTTTAACATTTTCAGCTATTTTATTATTCAGTTCATTTAAGTTCATTGATCATTATAGATATGAATATTGTTTTCCGATGAGTTATGTAAGCCAGGCCAAGGGTTTGCTTGGGGCCAGCAATGGTCTTCGAGTCCCAGTCCCACCCAGGGTGTAGGCTCGGGGAGTGACAAATACAAATACATATATTTTCGTCATATACACTTATAATTATACAAATACATATCTTATTATAAAAATTACAATGTATAAATGAATTTATACAAAACTGAACAATTTGTATAAAAATTGGATGTATCTAGCGAATTATACAAATCAAAAGCTCCATAGCAAACATAAAATTTTCTATGGAGTGCAATTATACTAACTATAGCTATAACATACAAATATGATTTTTATGTTTTATATGTGAAAGTTGTTCATAATTAATTAACTTAAAATAATGTCTACAAAACCAATAGATTCTAGGTAAGGGGTTCAAGTTATTCCGAAGGGAAGGTGTTAGGCATCCTTCGAAATCCACAACTGTGGATCCCGACTGAATATGTTTTTTTCAAATTGAGGAAGAGATAAAAACAAATATACAAGTATAACAAACATGCGATATACACAAGTAATAAAATAAACCAATAATGTAAGAAACGACCTAAGGTTTGCCTAACATCGATATATACAAGATATGAATAAAGAATATAATTCGAACTTCATTCGAATAGCTTCAATGGGAAGCAACTCTGTATACCTGTAAAGACACTTAGTAAAAGCGTTAGTAATAAATAAATATGGCTCTAACATTTTTAACAAAGGTTTTGTAAATATTTTCTATTAAATTAACAACAAATTACAGTGAGCAAAGAACATGGACACTCATCAACAATAATATATTAAAATAATGAAGCTTTGAAGCAACATTGATAACCATCATATGTAGGCAGCAACAAACAAAACTTATATATCCACTATAACAAATAATAATACTAATAAAAATGATGAAAAGCAATAATAACTAAATAATAATAACAATCATAATAATCATCATATATATTTATAAAAGAGAACCCTAGGCCCGTCTACGTGGTGCCACCATAAAGCAGAATTCTCTTTTAATTTATTTATTTTCAAAATTAGTCTTCCCCTTTCATGAAAAATTATGACTTTTATGAAAAGTTGCAACTTTTATGAAGAGTTGAGACTTTTATGAAAAGTTGCGACTTTAATGAAGAGTTGCGATTTTTATGAAAGGTTGTGACCTATCCGAAGGGTTACAACTTTTCCAAATAGTTGTAACCTTTTCGATAAGGCACAATAAACATTTATTCACACTACCCTTTGTTGTCTATAAATAGAGGGATTTCTTCTCATTTTAAAACAACGAAAATTCTTAACCTCCTCCTCTTCTTCTTTTGCACAATTAAATATTCATGTACAATGCTCATGTTGAGTGGCTCACTGACACCATTGCTTATGTTACAGATTCTGGTATGTATTTTTACAGTCATTAATTTATGCTTATGTTATTAAGGATATATGATAAGATGTTATCATTTTCATTTTCCTTTACATTATTAATGTTTGTTACTACGTAATCTTGTATATAAGATAATATAGTGTTTTAGTTTTAATGACTGATAGGTTTCAAATATTAATTTATAAATTCGGTGATATTAAATACCCAAGTGAAGCGCGGGTAGTTTTACTAGTAATAGAATAATAATAATAAAAAGCAACAAGTGTAATATAAAAGGGAAGCACACAGTAAAAATAAATAAATAAAATACTAAAGCATCCTAAAACAAAACCAAACAAATTTCTAAGAGATTAGAACTAAAATAGAAAACAATAGTGATATTATTAGAGTTTCAAACCTCTGTTGGCAGTCCTGTTTTCGGATTTCACAGTAACGAAGATGTTGTTGTCATTATTGGTTGGAGTTGAATGGAACTTGAAGCTCTAGTTCGTCGGAATGTGCCGATTTGAACACCTGCAAAACAAACAAAATATCGCAAAAGGGGAAAGGGGAAGGGACTAGCGGCGTCTTGGGTCTGCTTTGCTCCGGTACATCGGAGTTTAAAACTCCTCACCGGAGCTGCTAGTTGCAGCGAACAAGGGTAAAAGCATAGGGTTTTAGAGGTGGTTTTGGGGTCATTTTTGGTGATATTTGGGTCGTGTTTGCTATGGTTTGGGTCGGGGTTTTTGGTGAAGTCGACTAGTGGGATTAAGTTTACGGTGAGGTTCTGGCGAAAAGAAGAGTAAAATGGGCGTTTGGAGGTGACTCCGGTGGTGGAGCTTGGTTTGTTTTTCGATGGGTCTGGAGTTAAAGTTTAAGTTTCAGAGAGATTGGAGAAAATAAACCAAGCATGCATGAATAGACAGGGCCTGAATGTGTGTTATTTATAAGGCAATTACAAGTACATAACTCTCTAATTATATTTACAATAATATCCTTATCACCCTCCCTCAATCTGAAGTGGAGGAATGAACATGAAGATTGACCCGAAATGCCTTGAATTTTGTAACGGAGACACCTTTCGTAAATACATTTGCAAGTTGTTGTGAGGTGGGAACATGAGAAACCGTAAGGTCACCTTGGGCAATCTTTTCACGAATAAAATGATAGTCCAAAGCAACAAGTTTTGATCTTGAGTGAAAGACCGGATTATGTGCAAGATGGATGGTGCCAATATTATCATATTTGGCAAGAATTAGAGTGGGAAGATAAATACCCAAGTCACGGAGAAGAAATTGTATCCATATAGTATCGGCAGTGGCAACAGCCAGAGCACGATATTCAGCTTTGGTGCTTGAGCGCGCAACAATTGGTTGTTTCTTTGTAGACCAAGATATCAAATTACACCCAAGGAAAATGCAAAATCCAGAGGTAGAGCGATGAGTTGTTGTACATCCCACCCAGTCCGAGTTTGAGAAGTGAGTTAAGGAGTTGGAAGTATTTTTGTTCAGCTGCAACCCATGAGCAGGAGTGCCTTTAAGATAGCGAAAGATTCGCTTAATGGCTTGAAGATGAATAAGACGAGGTTGATGAAGAAATTGGGAAGCCATATTCACAGCATATTATATATCCGGTCGTGTGAAGGATAAATATTGAAGACTGCCGACCATCTTACGATACAGAGAAGGATCATCAAGAAGTTTGGTATCCACAGAATGCCAATCAAGCTTACTATACAGAGGAGTTTGGACAGGCTTAACTTCAGCCAAATCAAATCGATGCAAAAGGTCTGATATATATTTCCGTTGTAGGAGAAGAGCCCCAGCAGTATTGTGAACTATCTCCACACCTAAAAAGTAATGAAGGGAACCAAGATCTTTCATTGCAAATTCAGCTTTCATGAATTCGATAAAATCATCAACAAGCCGTTGTGAGGATCCAAAAACAACAATGTCGTCAACATAAATAAGAAGTATCAAAATAGTACTGTCCTGTCGAAAAGTGAACATGCTTTGATCGGAGGTAGATTGCTTAAAACCAAGGTCCAAATGATAAGTTGCAAGTCGAGTAAACCACGCTCTAGGTGATTTTTTCAACCCATAAATGGCATGACGTAGCTTACACACATGTTGTGGATAATCAAAATGTTCAAAACCTTTGGGCTGCCGCATATAAACATCTTAATTTAGCTCTCCATGTAGAAAGGCATTAGATACATCTAATTGATGCATACACCAATTATGAAGAGGAGCCAAAGATAACACTACGCGAACAGTGCTTAACTTGATCACAGGAGCAAAAGTTTTTGTATAATCTAAACCTAGCTGTTGAGAAAAGCCCTGTGCAACCAAACGAGCTTTGAAGCGGTATATAAAGCCAGTAGGACCATACTTAATCCAATATACCCATTTATTTTCTACTATATTCACATTAGAAGGTGGAGGAACTAATGTCCAAGTATGATTTTGGACGAGAGCATTAAACTTTTCATCTCCTTACAGTGGTTCGTCACAGGTGATGGTTGGCAATGGTAATCTTCTTTCTATTTTATCCACTAGTGATAAGGATATTATTGTAAATATAATTAGAGAGTTATGTACTTGTAATTGAGGAAGAAGTTTGAGCGGAAGTAGTTTGAGAAACCATGGTGCTCTTGGTACCAACTTGAAGTTTAAGTTTCAGAGAGATTGGAGAAAAAAACCAAGCCTGCCTGAATAGCCAAGGCCTGAACGTGTGCTATTTATAAGGCAATTACAAGTACATAACTCTCTAATTATATTTACAATAATATCCTTATCATCTGGTTTTGGGTGAAGGAAAATGGAGCGGTTGTTGGTGGTCTTTGTGGGGTTTCTCATCGGGAAAAGTGAACAGAAAAAGGATACGTTGTGGGGATTGGGAGGAGCTGGTAGTGAAGAGGAGAACGGAAAAAATGGGGTCTTTTGGTGGTGGACTCGCCGGATTCCGGCGGAACTCCGGTGAGTGTCGCCGGAAAAAATAAGAAACAATAAAAGAAAAACTTTTTGAAGGCTAAAAGAAATTTGAAAATTACCCCTAAAAATCTTATCCACCACTCGTTAACTTAATGAGCAAGTTATTCTTTAAATAAGGAATTGAAAACCACCAATAGTACAATACCACTATCTTAAAACCGTGAGCCAAAACTACCGGTTAATAAAATATTTGTGTATGAAATCTTATCCATATCAGAATGAATTTCTGGATTGTGCAAAATATCAAAATGAATATTTAACAAATGTAACAGATAAAATGAATATGAAGAAATGTAATGAACATAGCCAATGACATGTAAAAAATGCAATTTAACAGAAATAATGATTTTATAAAAAATGAACAAATATTTGAATGTATTCAACCGGCTGCAATAAAATAATATAAACAAAATTAACCGATAAAGATCCTAATACTTTGAGAATAAGGATATTTATCAATAAATTGCATTAAAATGACAAAACATATATTTTGAACTATTTAAAAAATAAAATACTTAAAAAGTATTAACTTTAGAATATCATACCAAAATTTGGTGTCAACAGTTGAAGCTTAATTATTTACTTCAACCTTCAAAGTAGAGTTACCAAGCAATATGATTTGCTTTTCTTACTTCCATCAAATAGCACCAAGTTTTCTCATCTGCACCATCAAAACTTTTACGTATAGCATAATATTTTTTTCTCATAAAACAGGCCACCAAATTTTGTACCAAGTAAATTTACTTGAATTGCTTGTACATGCTAATACTTTATACACTATATCATATAAAGTACAAGTAATCACATATCTCATATTTTTTAATTAGGCTAGCAAAATATTTCTTTCTTTGTCACACCATTTTCACAATTGAATCAAAAGGAGTTGCAAGACTCACACAACCAATAAGATTGTACTTCACAATTTTTCAATATTATGTGATTTAACAAGGAAAATTCCATCACATGTATGGGTATTTTTCATTTCAAGAATGAAATTTATCTCACCATATATTTCTTATCAAAATGGCTACTCAACACATTTTTCATAAGTTGTTTATAACTCTCATGTTAGAACCAAAAATCACCTCATTATGGCCAAACAACATGTGTTTTATTCCATAATAAATATATGCACTTGTAATACCCTTTTTAGAGCATTTCTGAAAGATACAAAAAACATTTTTTTTTCAGAATGATTTTTTTTCCTCATTTCATGAACCCCCACTACTTTAGGAATTTAAATATCATTTTTTCATGAAAATAGTATCACTCTATTCATGAAAATACTAGGTAAAAAAAAGTTTTTTTTCCTTTACCTTTTCTCCACTTGAATTGAGCAAGTAGAAAAATACTTTACCAAACACCTCTTCTCTTCCATCTCTTGAAGAGAGCGACGTTGAACGGAATTATATTGAGATCTCTATCTTGATATCCGCATTTTTTCAAACTGTAATAAAAACATGAATCTCTTAAAATTGTTAGTGAAAAATTACAAAATAACAGAATTACAAGATTGCAATTGAAAATAAAATGAAGAAATAAAAATCTCTTCAGGCTGAGGCGCGGATATTTCACTCTCTTTAAGGAGATTCAAGCTCACTGCGGCATAATCTACACAGATCCAGCAGTATCACTCTTGACTTGTCCCCTCCAGGATACAACAGCCCAACAACGTCGTACAACTCAAGCAACTCCGGATTAGTTGAAGAGTCCAAAGCTCCACAAAAAGAACACCTTCCTTCAACATATAATACTCTCTTTTGTATAGTGAATATAGTTGAAGACTTAAAATATTTTCTTTGTCTCAACTCTCTCTTTCACTACACTAACCTCAATATAAACTTCTCATCTTTTCTTAGATTATTTTCACACTTCTACTTGGGATGCTTCACAAAGGAAGAAACACCACTATTTATAGGCGAAGAAGTCTTCCATAAAATCAATGGGTTGAATGAGAGGTAGTGATGTGGATAGATGTTACATGAATTATAAGAAACTAATGACCATGAGAGTTACAAGAACTAATGGTCATATGAGTTACAAGACACTAAGGACCATGAGATTTACAAGAACTAATGGTCATATAAGTTACAACAACCAATAGTCATTGTAACACCCCGTATACTAAAGCAGACCAAAAATTCAGATTTCAGAAGTTACAAGTGGCACTGAAGGGCACCACCCACGGACCGTAGGGTGACCCACGGTCCGTTCTGATGGTCCGTGGTTCACCACCTGCCACCCTTCCCCCAGAACCCTCAGAAAAATTAGCTAGGGGTAGACCCACGCCAGAACCTACGGACCGTAGGTCAGACCACGGTCCGTAGTCCAGGTCGTAGGTCAGACCCCAATTTCAGCTCCCAGTCGCCAAACGACGGTAAACCAGCACAGACCATTGGTCCTGCCATTGTCTGTCGATCTGGTCCGTCGGTGGCCCCGACAGCTTTTAAGTTAGGGGTCGTTGGTCTTTTCCTTATGCGATAGACCCCTAAACTACGTCATTTAACCCCTAAACTATGTAGTATTGATCAGTTTTAGCCTAGAAACTTAATTAGAACCTACCCTAGTCAATTCTTTCTCAAAATAATCGATCAAACTTAGAACTAGAGAGGATAAAGAGTCGACCAAAGCTTTCCAAGAACGCAACAAGGTTTCCTTCAGTTCCAGCCCAAAATCGAAAGATTTCTCCATGGAATTCTTCACCAGGTATGTGGGATTTCACTAGTGGGTTCCTTTCACCCATTAGGTCCCTAGTTTTCAATCAGAATCTTGATTCCCTTAATATTATCTAGACCTAGGGTTTCTTGAATGTTAAAGATTGTTGGGTTTAAGCTGTTAGAATGATCCAAATCAAATTATCATGTAGTAGATCGTTTTTTTTCCAGATTCATGCATAAACTCACAACTCTTTTTTTCCAGATTCATGCATAAACTTAGAACCCTAGCTATGTAGTTCTTTTAGTTCATGAATTACACATGCTAGGTCAGATATTTCAGATATACATGCTTCAGTTTTAAATGTTTCATTATCAGCATATTGATGTTGCATTTTCAGTTAGCATGTCAGTTTTGAGCTATTTAGTATTACAAAAATTTAGTCATAAATTGTTAATTACAAAATTAATTGGGAGAAGTTTAATACCGAGTGGACTAGGGTCATTCACCCTCAAGTCCTAGAACTACGTGCCCCATAGGTTGTAAGTCCCCTCTGTGGGCATCATTTTAGTGATCACGTTAGTCATGCCTCTATACGTCTGGCAGGGTATATTGGGTCCTCTCGATGGGTCGTATACATTGGACTCCACATTTAGCTCATGTGGTTTTATGTCGGTTATTAGTAGCTCCCTTACAATTGAATTCTATTGCATTGATCATGTCATCAGTTATAGTCAAATTTCAGTCTCAGCATGTTATAGACTTGGTCATTGCATTCAGTTATTTCATGTTCAGTATTCTCAGTTTAGTATCATGCTTATCTCTTATCATTGCTCAGATATATGTTTTTTGGTTCAGTTATGATTATTGTTCAACTTTACTCTATCATGCATGCTCAGTACCCTTCAAGTACTGACGCATACTCTGCGCTACATCTTCTCATGATGTATGTTCAGGTTCTCAGCTTCCAGATCACGCATAAATCGATTCTCGATCTTCAGTTCAGCAGCATCAGTGGTGAATCCTCATTTTTCGAGGACGATTGACATGACTATTTTCCTTTGATTTTAGTTCTTATTTCAGTTTTTGCTAGATTTAGCTGAGGCATGTCCCAGCACTTCTAGTCAGTTAGAGGCTTATTTCAGACATAGTTAGTTTCAGCTTTAGTGTTCGAGTTTGACTTTAAGTTGTTGTTAAACTCTTAGTTTTTATATATTCAGATAGTTTGTGGGTATTCCCCATCATTTCAGTTTTGATGATGATTTAGCTTCCGCACAATGTTTCTTTACTTCAGTTTATTTAGTATGCTTATGATATGCCAGCAGGGTTAGCTTGGGGTCACTCGTGATCCTAGGTCCCGCGTCCGCGTCCTGTGGGTAGCTTCTGGGGGTGACAGTCATCTTCTACCACAATTTCTACCCACTAACATATGAACTTAATATTTTTTATTTTACTAATAAAATGCATAAAACACTAACATTCTCCCACTCATTTTAATATTAAAATAAGAGAGTTCACCAATTTAGTTGAAGGTGGACTATTATGCATAATGAAGGTGTGCTCTGCATTGAACCTTCACTTAATAAAACAATAATCTTTACTCTAGAGTCAGTAGTGGTCTCAGACTTGAACTATGATTGCTTAAGGAAAATAAAGTATCATTGCTTACACACAATAATCAAGGTGTTTACATAAGCTTTAATAGCCAGCACATTACGGCCTTGTGCTATCCCATTTTCATGAGCGGTTTTTAGAACAAGCTCATTCTCATAGAAAGCAGCCTACTTTCACACTCACATAGGTGAAATCTGTCAAGGGTGCTCCTATAATTTGACACCCCACTCATACGAGTTATAGACTTTCATCAAGAGTTCAAAAACTCAACCTCCACAAATCATAATAGGATAAATGCACTTACATCATAGGTATTGAATAAAATTAAAAATAGTGCATTTCACAACAAGTCATCATATGATTCATTCTTCCCATTGAACCTGGTTATAGGATCTCTAGTCCCCAAGTTGGGTTTCCTCAAATATGACTTAGAATTATTTTTTTCACTTCAATTTCATCCCCCTCGATGTGCTTCAAACTCTTTTTCTTGCAAATGCCTTAGTTTATAAATCTGCAAGATTGTCACAAATTTAAATACAATTAATATTGATGGTATACCAGTGATCACTATGATCTCAAAATTTTGTGTTTTCTCCTCATGAGTCTGAATTTATCAATTTAATAATGATTTTGTACTCTACCATTATATTGGTGCTTTCACAATTAATAAAAATTAGAAACAGTAATTTCTAAAATTAAAGTGTTTGATATAGTAAAATCAATTCACTTTTTGACTAGTTGAAGCTTAATTATTTACTTCAACCTTCAAAGTAGAGTTAGCAAGAAATATGATTTGCTTTTCTTACTTCCATCAAATAGCACCAAGTTTTCTCCTCTGCACCATCAAAACTTTTAAGTATAGCATATTATTTTCTCATAAAACAAGCCACCAAATTTCGTACCAAGTAAATTTACTTGATTTGCTTGTACATGCTTAATACATTATACACAATATCATATAAAATGCAAGTAATGACATATCTCATATTTTTTAATTAGGCTAGCAAACTCTTTCTTTCTTTGTCACACCATTTTCACAATTGAATCAAAAGGAGTTGCAATACTCACACAACCAATAAGATTGTACTTCACAATTTTTCAATATTATGTGATTTGACAAGGAAAATTTCATCACATGTATGGTATTTTTCATTTCAAGAATGAAATTTATCTCACCATATATTTCTTTTCAAAATGGCTACTCAACACATTTTTCATAATTTATTTATAACTCTCATGTTAGAGCTAAAAATCACCACATTATAGCCAAACAACAACATGTGTTTTATTCCATAATAAATATATGCACTTGTAATACCCTTTTTAGAGCATTTCTCAAAGATACAAAAATCATTTTTTTACAATGATTTTTTTCCCTCATTTCATGAACCCCCACTATTTTAAGAATTGAAATATCATTTTTTAATGAAAAGCAGTATCACTGTATTCATGAAAATACTAGGTAAAAAAAAATTCCTTTACCTTTTCTCCATTTGAATTGAGCAAGTAGAAAAATACTTTACCGAACACCTCTTCTCTTTCATCTCTTGAAAAGAGCGACGTTGAATGGAATTATGTTGAGATCTCTATCTTGATATCCGCATTTTTTCAAACTGTAATAAAAACATGAATCTCCTTAAAATTGTTAGTGAAAAATTACAAAATAACAAAATTACAAGATTGCAATTGAAAATAAAATGAAGAAATAAAAATCTCTTCAGGCTGAGGCGCGGATATTTCACTCTCTTTAAGGAGATTCAAGCCCACTGCGGCATAATCTACACCGATCCAGCAGTATCACGCTTGACTTGTCCCCTCCAGGATACAACAGCCCAACAACGTCGTACAACTCAAGCAACTCCGGATTAGTTGAAGAGTCCAAAGCTCCACAAAAAGAACACCTTCCTTCAACATATAATAATCTCTTTTGTATAGTGAATATAGTTGAAGACTTAGAATATTTTCTTTGTCTCAACTCTCTCTTTCACTACACTAACCTCAATATAAACTTCTCATCCTTTCTTACATTATTTTCACACTTCTACTTTGGATGCTTCACAAAGGAAGAAACACCACTATTTATAGGTGAAGAAGTCTTCCATATAATCAATGGGTAGAATGAGGGGTAGTAATGTGGGTAGATGTTATATGAGTTACAAGAAACTAATGACCATGAGAGTTACAAGAACTAATGGTCATATGAGTTACAAGACACTAATGACCATGAGAGTTACAAGAACTAATGGTCATATAAGTTACAACAACTAATAGTCATCTTCTACCACAATTTATACCCACTAACATATGCACTTAATATTTTTTATTTTAATAATAAAATGAGTAAAACACCAACAGTTAACAAATGTTAGGCCGCCAGACACTTTATAGTGGTATAAATTCAAAAAAAAAAAAAAAACTACACAGTTAACAAATGTTTTTCTAGAAGAATTGGTTTGTTTGTTACTTTTAATTGCAAAGTTTAAATAATTAATTATCACTAAGTAAACGATTCACAAGTTTTGATTAACTCAGTAAGAGAGAAATTTCATTCCTAGGTCACTTTTATGCAATTGTGTTGTGTCTATGCTTTCATTGTCATACAAACAATTATTGAGTTGGTCAGGGGCCGATCTAGTAAGGTTCAAGAGGTCTCACTGACATGATTTTGTGGGCAAAAGGAAAAAAAAAAATATATATATATATAATGTTTTAGCACTATTATTTCTAATGAGATGAGATGATTTTCAAAACAAAAATTTATCCATCAAAAGTTCAAATATTTTTTTATTTTACTTTTTGGAAAAGATATAATAGTGTACATTAATTTTGTTGTGTATATATATATATATATATATATATTTACATTAAAAGGTGACGTCGCTTGCAAAAAATCATGCATACGTCATTGGAGTTATTAATTCACATTTTTTACCTTATATCGAAACTTTTTTTACCTACATTCATTGTTTTTTCTCTTTTATTTTTCTATTGATTTTATTTTATTTTCTTTCATTTTGATTTGATTTCAAATTTAATTCCAAATGTCTTGTATTTAAAATAAGTTAATTTTGAACGAATATCAAAATAAGTGAAGAAAATCAACTAAAACATAAAAAAATTAAAACGTTAAAATTAAAGGACACTTTTAAATTATTTTTAAAAAAAAATACACATAATTTTAAAAAAATAATTAAAAGTGAAAAGATAATAAATTAATGGGAAAATACATAAGTACCCCCAACCTATTCCCGAAATCCCTGAGACACACTTATACTGAGAAAAAGCTCAAAATTGTCCTCCATCTTTGAGCTTAGAATCAAAGTAATCCTTGTCTTTTAACATGGAGCACTAATAGTCCTCCATGTTTCAATAATTGGTGCATACTTAGTACTCCCCTAAACAACCGTCTAATTTTTAACGGCAGTTTTCTTTGCACGTGAGAAATGCTTTCTGAACTCAAATCTTCCCTGTCTCTATTCTCCTTCAAATAGTATAAGTACCTAATTTATCCACCATAGCTCTGTTTCTTTCATCTATTTGCATAAATGAAACTGACCGAGAAGTAATATTCAATATATCAGCGTTGTTTCAATGATTTTGAGGAATGCCTTTTTTTTTGTTCATCTCCCTTCAATGGAAGTCTCAGGCAGAAGAAAAATTCTCAATTTGCAAAGCATTCTTCATCATTATTGATATATATATGTGCATCTGTATGCAAGGTTTTTGCACACCAGATACTCGACCAATTGTCCATTGATCATTTTGATTGTCCCAATTATGACATATACATGCTAAACATCATTGAGCTCGAAGATAATTAGAGGCACGCGATAATGTAGAAGAGAAAAGATCAAGGCAGATTCAAGCTCTACCTAGGGGAAGTTTATCAAATGCAAGTTTTGATAGAGAATCCGAGATAAGAGGCGGAAAAAATGAGCCAAAGAATAGTTGAGATCAAATAATTGAAAAACGGGTATTTCGAAATGCGATCACATGTTGACATAGTATAGAATAATGTATCTTTTCATTTTGCAATGTAATGATTTTTGCTATGCAACGAATATGATGTATGTTTGGTTTCAATTTGTTGGGAAGTTGCGTTTAAAACTTTTAATCTTGTACGTGTATTGATGGTGGAAATATGTTGTATATTCTAAAGATGAAGTATTACTCATTAGTCTATCTCAAGTTGAATAGAGCAAAGCTGAAAGGTCATCCTTTCACTTCAACTTTCGAAAACATGGCTAGGTCTAGACTATGTGTCATTAATTAATCATTCACCACATCGTCTTATCTGGAAGCTATTCATTCTTTGATCAGTGATATTGAACAAATATAATCAAAGATGAAATATAGTACATTTTCTCATTAAAATATAAATAGCATTAAAGCTAGTTGGGACAAATCATATTTCAATTTACAAAGAGCCCAAGTCCCTTGAATCTTCACAAAAAAAAATTCATATTTCAAATCAGAATTGCATCATATTTGCACTAAAATTGCACCAAAACAGCAGTAGAAAAGCACCCAAACTGCACTAGAAATTCACCACAACATCACCAGGACTGCACTAGTAAAGCACCAAAACAGCACCAGAAATGCACCATACCTGCAGCTCCTAATTTGCACTAAAACAACACTAGAATTGAACCACAAACAGCAGTAGATTCACACAAAAAACTACACCAGAAAAATATTTGAAAATCAATAACAAAATATAGTTTCTACTTGAAAAACATGAGATGATCTTTTTTGTAAAACAAAAAAAACTGATCTTTAAAATGTAACTGGATTTTGTTGGATTGGTAGTATTTTTTCTTGTCCAACTTCAACATATCTCGTCCACATGTTGAATTATTCCATCGTCGATAGAGTTTGTTCTAGGTTGTTATTTTCGTCTCTTTTTTCTGCTACTCAAACCTTGTTCATTGTAGGAAGTAAGAGACAGGGGAAACAGAGATTTAGTTTTGAGGGGAAAACTTTCTCACGTGGACAGTTTATAAGTCTGTTAAATATTAGACAGTTGTTTGATGAAGTATTAAAAGTGTACCAATTCTAGAAACATGGAGGACTATTTGTGTTCCATGTTAAAAGATAAGGATTACTTTAATTCTAAACTCAAAGATAATGGATAATTTTGAGCCTTTCCTCCACTTATACTATACTAAGGTCCTATTACTCCCAAACTTATATTATGAAAAATTTTCTACCCCTTTTCGGCCTACGTGGCACTATCAACTAGATAGTTTGAAAAAATTGTCAACACGCGTTGGGCCAGAAGATAGTGTCACGTAGGCCTAAAAGGGGTAGAAAGTTATTTATCAAATAAGTTCGAGAGGTAATAGGACCTTAGTATAGTATAAGTGTGTCCCTGAGATTTTGGGCATAGATTGGGGGGTACTTATGCATTTTCCCTAAATTAATTAAAAAAAAGTTTAAAGTGAAAAGAAATTAAAATAAATATTTTACAAAGAAAGAAATAAAAATAATTAAATATATACAAGTTTTAATATCAATAAATATGTGTACTAACTAATTATAAAGTTACCAATCAAAAAATGACATGTGTCCAATTTGTGCACTCATCACTTGCCTTCAAGAGACTGTGCACACTCTCTATGTCATGTCAGCGTTTGTGATGTATTTATTCCATTTTAAATTAGTTTAGGGGGGTAATAGGACTCTAGTTAAGTTTAGGTGTGTCTCTGAGATTTCGGTCATAGTCTAGGGGAGTACTTGTGTATTATCCCTATGATTAATGACACTAAAAAATCCAACAAAAAATAATAATAAAATCGCGTAAAACAAATATTGTAAATTAATAAGTCATAATGAAAATGATCATAATTTAAAAGTACTAAATCATGCTAAAATAAGTATTAGTTACAGGATTAAATATTAAAGGAAATTAAAATTTAATTATGTATTTTAATGGGAAAAGGGTCTGAAAAATACTCCAACTTTGGCCGAAATCTTTGTTACGATACCAAACATTATGGAGGACCTTTTACCCCCTGCATTATTTAATAGTTTATTTTAAAGGTATATATGTGTCCACGTGGACATTATAAATAGTAACGTGTCCACGTGGGCACATATATACCTTTAAAATACTACTCCCTCCGTCCCATTTTATATGAGGTACTTTGACTCGACACGGAGTTTAAGAAAGAAAGGAAGACTTTTAAAACTTGTGGTCCAAAATGAATGATAGAAATTTGTGTGGCCGTAAATCATTTCATTAAGGGTAAAATAGATATTTTATAGTTAGATTATTACTTTATATAGAAATGTGTCATTCTTTTTGGGACTGACTAAAAAGAAAAGTGAGTCATATAAATTGGGACAGAGGGAGTATTAAATAGTGCAGGGGGTAAAAAGTCATTTCCAAAGTTCAATATTGTTACAGCAATTTCGGTCAAAGTTCAGATATATTTTCGACTTTTTTCCCTATTTTAATTGTCTAAACCAATGTAAAACTAAAGAACAGATATTCAATATTATTGTCATTCTTAGTGTTGAATTGATTTTCTTTTTGCATTAGTATTAATTTGATTTTGATTTAAGCTTTATTATAATTACAAACATCTATGGACTATAATCTTTATTGGACCATTCAGAATTCTAGGTTTCAAACTTGAAATAATATATTAAAAGATAAAAACTATGAAAAAGTATAAGAATTATTTAAAAATTATATCAAAGTAAATATTTTTAGGTATAAAATAAAATTTTAAAAGTATCTATATAATGCCGGGTTGTTTTATTTTAGTTAAAACAAAATCAACCTAAATATAGTCGGGTTTTTTTTTTTCCAATATCAAACCAAGTCAAACCAAACTTCTAGTAGAATTTTTTTATTGGTTTGACTCAATTTACGATTTGATTCGATTTTCTGTTCGGTTTGTACACCTCTAATGAAAGTGTATGACAAGTGTATAAAATGAAACTTAAAAGAGACAACACAGATAAGAAATCAAAAGAAAGAACAAACAAATTGTGGTACATAGTAATGGTTTAATTGAAAAGGTTTTGTTTTGAGATTTTCATGTTATTTATGTTGTGTTTGTATTTTTCTTTTTGGAAGAATGAATATAAAATGAGTTTTTGAGAGGTAGAAGAGAAGATATGAAGGAGCAAAGTAATAGTATTTGTTAGTTGAATTAATAATCATTAAAGGTTAATACTCCCTCTTATCCATTATTAATTTGACACACATCTTATTAATTGCAATCCTTGGTAAAAGAACAAACCGAGAGAGGCCGTACAATATGAGGTGCCTCGATATATTCCCTTCACTTTTATTCTTTTTCCTCTTTGAACCAATTCTATTCTGGCATTGGTCCATTATTGTGGTCTTTCGTTCATCAATATTAATTCACTTGTCTTTAACCTTTTTATATATATTTTGTTGTTAATCAAAATGATAATTTTCATTCACGACATCAATATTTGAAAAAATGGTGAAAGACGAAGTAAAAAAGAAAGGAAAAGCCAAGTTCCTTCTTTGATTTTGGTATTAAAAATAGAGTAAAAGAATTAAAAGAGGGTTTTGAATGGTAATTTGAACATAATAGTAGAGGTTGAATAATTCCAGCTTTTCAAATTTCAACATTATGGCTTTATAAAATTCACAAAAAGAGAAATCAATTAGAAGTTTTGACCAAAGTAAGCCATTATTTAAATCAATTCACCAAAATAATATGTTTTTTTGAAAATTTACAGAACTAGTATAAACGTATTCCTGAGTAACGTTTTAGGCTATATTTTATTAAAAAAATTCTGACGCATAAAATATATGGGCTGACGGAGTTAAATAAAGAAACGTTATTGGTGGTAACGTTTTAAGCATAAAACGTTACTGCCAAATACGTTTTATGATTCATTACTCGGAGGCGCGATTTATAGCTAAAACGTTAATCATAGTGACTTTTTTTAAAATTCAGACAGTTGCTTAGTACGTTTTTTGTTAATGTATTAGTTACTTTTTAACTGTTCACGGGTTTTAACTGTGTTAGTTGAAAGGATCTAATAATTCTAAAAAGTGGAGATATTAAAATATTCACATATAAAAGAATTTTTGAATTCTTACAAGTGTAGAAAAAATTTACGTGTTCAAGAAATAATTTATAGAAATATTTCACTGTCAGTCATGCGATTTTTCGGTCGCTGTCTCACCCACAATTTCCATATATATATATATATATATATATCCAACATTTGTTTTCAAGTAAGTTACTTCAAGATTTTCTAAATATCAGCTCTCTCTATCTATTAAATTTAAATTTTTTTTAGTGATGTCTTCAATTTGAGGTAAATTTTAATTTAATTTATTTTAAAATTTAGAATTAATTATTAATTATTATTGTTTTGTAAGAATATTTTTCTTTAAATAGTTATATTAACATTAACAATTTTTTTATTTTTTTAGAGCAAAATAAATTTCACTACTTTAGATCCTAATTATTAGGATTTTCGATATTCATTTGCCTATTGGTTCTTTACTCTCCTTTTTCTTAGTATTCTCTACATGTATAATGTTGGTTTTCTAACTCGAGAGTAATTTTCTCTCGCTAGGGTATTAATTTGAGGTGGTAATCTATCACTATAATTTATCGAACACTTGGCGGAAAATTGAAAGAAAAATCATCACTTTTATTTATTTGTTTTATCCTTTTTTGTTCACTTGATTTTCACAAGAAAAATCCAATAGAACATGGTTATGCTCACAAACATAGCTTATTCAAAAGGGACAAGAACGAAAAAAATAAAATTGAAAGGATACTAACACAACTAAAATCCGTGAACAGTTAAAAAGTAACCAATACATTAACAAGAAACTGTCACACCCCTTTTTGCGCAAGGCATATGGGTTTTTCAATTTAAGTGACGGTATTGATTAAGGGATTATTTTATTGTTTCAGAGTCGCCACTTGGAATTGAGTTATGGTGTTCCAAGTCACCTTTTTGTTTAATCCCTAATCAAAAGGAAATGACTCTTTATATTAGTCTGCGAACCAGAAATTCGAGTAAGGAATTCTGTTGACCGAGGGGAAGGTATTAGGTATCCCTCGAGTCCCGTGGTTCTAGCACGGTCGCTTTTATTGACTTATACTTATCTTGATATGTTTTTGGATAATTTGCGTCTATACGCCATGGTTTGCTTATTTTTTAATTGTTGAATTTTATTAGTCTTAAACCGGATGCATAACTGCATTCTCGATCTTGACATTTTGAGACATAATTGTCTTCTTTGCATCACACCTAATAATCTATTTTTTTCAATAAGTTTCTACTTTAGATTAATAAAATTTAATTATATTATTGGACAAGGTGCATCACTGCATCCTTGATTTTTTTATGTCTCAAAAAAGATGAGCAGCCGCATTCTTAATCGAAACAAAAAATTTTAACGTACCTAAAAGTTTGTCTAATGTTAAAAGAAAATACTTAGTCTTCATAAAGAAAAATCAAATAAAATAAAATTCTAGGATAAAATTTTGGATCATAGTCATATCTTTTTATTTTATACTTTAGTATTTTTATTACTCTTAAAATTAACATCAAAATTAAGTATACATTTTCTAATCAAACAAAACAATAACGAATTGTAAAAAATAAAACTCATTTTTTGTTTGATAAAATAAAACAACAATAATTTATTTATATATTTATTTTTTAGCCTAACTATACCTACTTTATCATTATTATCTAAATCAAGACAAGAACAATATTATGACCCGTTCATTTTTAAGAGATCACAACTAACAAATAAAAAAACAAAATCATCAATTAAAGCTACTTTCATTCATGAAATAGAGATATAACAACTAACAAATGAATCATTTCAATCAAATTCATGAATGAAAAAAAACATAATAAAATTTGTCATAAAATTATATCAAATTCCATGAATAAATTAAATAAAGAGATAAGGTAAAATTGAATACCACAAAATCTTAACCGAAGCTCAATTAGAACACTCACAAACTTTTTGTAGGTTGTTTGTGATGGTATATGTGTTTGTGGTGATATGAAAAAAATGGGTAAGGAAGAAAAGATGTGAATGTGTTGGTGAATTTTTAAAAGAAGAATAAAACAAGGATGTGTGTTTTCTGATTTTTTTTTCTCGTGTGTGTTGTGTTTTTTGGGTGAATGTATAGTAGTAGAAGTGTGTTTTTTTTTCCTCTTTCTGCTTTTTGGTTTTTTTTGTATGTGCAGATTGTGTTTTTTCTTTTTTTTTTTCTTCTGTACGTTTGTGTTACTGTGTGTGAGTCTTTTTTTTTTTCTTCTTTTTGCTTCTTTTTTTCTGATCGTTCTCCCTCTCTGTATGTTGGTTGTTTGATATATGTAGTAGTAGTAGTGTGTGTCGGGTGAGTGTGTGGGTATAGTGGGGGGAATTATGGTGTAGTGGGGTGAAATGGGGTTGTGGGGTAGTGTAGATATATATATATAATATAATAATTAAAAATATTAACTAATTATTTTAATTAATATAAATATAAAAAAATTAAAAATTAAAAAATAATTAAGAAACACTAGTTTATTTATTAAATATACATTAAAAGAAAATATATATTTTTTGTAGTTTTCCAATCTTTCAAAATAAAATTACTAAAATACGATGAAAAATAAAAATAAAAATAAAAGATTTGATTTATATAAAAAAGCAATATTCATGTACTAAAAATGGTGTGATACCTTAAGTTCGGCCAAAAATTATGTGTCTACAAAAACGTACTAAGAAAACTAAAAGTCTATGTCTGAATTTTAAAGAAAATGTTACTGCGAGTAACGTGTTAGCTATAAAACGTGCCTCCGAGTAACAAATCATAAAACGTATTTGACAGTAACGTTTTATGCTTAAAACGTTACCACCAATAACGTTTCTTTATTTAACGCCGTCAGCCCATATATTTTATGCGTCAGAATTTTTTTAATAAAATATAGTCTAAAACGTTACTCAGGAATACGTTTATACTAGTTTTATAAATTTTCAAAAAAACATATTATTTTGATGAATTGATTTAAATAATGATTTACTTTGGTAAAAAATTCAATCAATTACAAGTAACAAGTTATTGGACCTAGGTGAAGCCTCCTAGAATTTAATGCACATAATTTTAAGAAGACATTGGAATAAAGGAGGGGGGAAAGTGAAAACCAAGAGAAACCTCGTTCACTCTCACCACCGCATATCTTCAAAGATCTCCTTGTCACTTTTTGTTATAGATGGCGGAGTAAGGAATTTTTTTAATACTCTCTTCGTTAGTTTTTATTGTCCACAATGAATTTCTCACAATCCTTAAGATAAAAACGGATTATTCAGATAGTAAGTATTCTTTACCTTCAATTTTAAGAAAATACATCTTAAAATATTAATCAAAATTCAGGAAGTTTCAAATTTGAAAAGAGAAAAGTAATTAACAAATAATTTCTCCATCCACTTTTAATTGTCATGGTTTCCTTTTTTAGAATCAAACTATAAGAACTTTGACTAACATTTTATGATATATTTTTCATCATATTGATATACAAAATATTACAATTTATAATATTTTCGTATAGTTTTTGAATATCTAAATATTTTGTTTAAAATATCAAATTAATATAATCTAATTTAACTTTGAAAACTAGTCAAATTAATTTTTAAAAATCGTAACATGACAACTAAAAATAGATAGAGGCAGTAACAAGTATTTAAAACGACTGGAGGAAGAGTCAAAGAGATTATGTTCACCCTGCCTGTCACATCCCTTTGTGCTTCAATTATACATTTGTCTATAATAATAAATATAAATAATATATACATACACCTCAATACTATAATACATTATTAATAATCTAATCTGTGAAAATAACATAGTTATTATTTTATCTGATCAATTAGTGCTTATATTAAATATTACTAACTTATAATTATATAATAAGTTACCTTAAATCATGCGTAAATTTTACTATATATCATTACTAATGATTATGGGTCATTAAAAAGCAGCATTATTCCAGGATCAATATCATCATATACCTAAGATTGCCCCTTTTTATTTTTGTTTCTTTTTCCTTTAATTTGGTGGTGCATAGTTGCTGGTAATTAGTGAAAGTGTAACACCAATATAAATTATGGTTGAGATCTCTTCAGTTTTAATGAAAAATCTAGTTTGGGTTCGAACTCTGAAAATGAAAAAATCATGTTGAGAGTGTCGCCCTTAGAAATGAGTCATGCAAAGCGTGAATCCTAATCTAATCAAACTTTAATGCATATAATTATGTTTAAGAATTAAATTACAATTTATGATCCAATGTAGAATAAGTTTTTATATATTTCAGTTGTTCCATCAATTTAACATATTACTTAGCATATAGGTGTATTTTAATACAAAGGGGATTGATGAATGAAATGAAATATCTCACATTAGTAAATGAATGAAATTTTGAGTAATCATTTTCCTTTGAGCTAACTTTTGAGATACAAATTAGGACCAAAACTTAATTTAATGTGGCAACAGAGTCGAACCCAATGTGAAACCCTAGAAAAATTGGACAATTGTGGGGATAGAAATACCCCTGGTTCATGAATGTCACGCTCCAGAACGAACAATAAAACTCCTAATAAAGAATATATGAATCCTAGCTAGAATGAAGGGTGGTGATGAATAGAATGAATGTCTCACATCGGTGAAAAATGGAATCTTGAGCTTTTATATGGTTTGGACTTTGGGTGATCCTCCTCCTTGTAAGGTTATGAGATAACTATTGTGGTGTGAATTAGGAGTGATAGTTTAGATAGGTAAAGAAAATAATGGATAGTTATAATATGAAACTGACAAAAAAGTAATGATTTATATGTGTTCTGGTCATTAACTCTATGGTAAATGACCAATTAGATTAATAGATCATTACCGGAGACAAATGAGATTATTGCAATGCAGAGCATAAATTTATATGCAAGGATATTCATAAAAATTATAAGTAATAAATAGTAGATATGAACCCACAATTATAAATATATAACTTGTTCAACGATAAAAATCTTAAATATTGAACCTACAAAAACTTAAATCGTGAATTTGTTTCTAAGCTTGATTCACCACCATCCATGGACTACATTATTGCAAGTATCCTTGATCCACCTAAAGCTCTTTCTGAGTGAACCCTTCATTTTACCCTCCATAGCATAAGCTTTATATCCAACAACTCTTCTCTTTCTTTGCAATTCAAGATCATCCAATTTCCAACTTTTTGAAGAAGAAGACATCACTTTGCTCTTGTTAATATTGCTCTTCTTGATCTTCACTTCCTTATTAGTATAATTAGGAACATGATGTGAATTAGTACTATAACTCCTCAAATCTTGCATACTTGTTGGTGCTAACTTTTGCATCCTTCCACCTTCCCTTGTTGACATTGATCTAAAATTCTCCATTAGGAATAGTAATGAAAATGAGAGCTTTAGTTTGTTGTGGGGTTTG